>CM076584.1:219392687-219400187 GCA_034641835.2 Pinus albicaulis | reverse complement strand
AAAAACACTCTATATTATCTAGAAGTATCCTATCGTGGGCCTCTCTTTGTTTGGTTGTATCTCGTTCCCATCCATTTCATTTTTCACATGTGTTGTAGAAAGCAGTGGATAATATACTTCCCCATTTCCTCTAGGCGATGATTCATAAATCCCTTTGAAATGAATAGAAATGCATTTTTTCCGCCATAGAGTGAAAATGAACCAGTGAGTGAATGTGGCCACTCACCTAAATCCAATAATCTTACACGAACAATTAATAGTATAGCGGGATTAATTCCTTTAATTAATAGTACAGGAATAACAAGTTGTTAATACATAGATAATATACCCCGAAAAGTTCGAACCACTAACCTGTTGTTTTCTTAAAAAATCACATTTAGCAAGATGCCTTAACAGTTATCATTATGGTTTATACTTGGCTTGGTCAAAGTGGGGTGAGGGATGGGAAAAGTCCATTAAGTAGTATCTAATATTAAGTTCAAGAATATTTAATGAATAGTTAATGATGAGTTCGTCTTGCAATGATAAATTGATCCTACAATGCAACAAACTTGATATGTATTTTGGGCTCTTGTATGAAGGTGTTGATCCTATTCTAAGCTAAAGCTGGAAGTGGTAAAAATTCTAGTAGCTAGGGCACTCTGTCTATTGCAATAACAAATATCTTTGTGTATAATCTAAGCATCTCAAGATTCTGGCCCTTACTCTAGAATGATCTGGGTCATATTTATTAATTCGGTTATATACATATACCACCTTAACTGAGTCACAACTACATCGTATCCATATTTTAATCTGTAGATTTACAGTCTTACCGCATTGAAGACAACAACTGGACATTAAAGACCACACCAGATTCATATTTACTCTATAAATTTACAGTCTTGCCTCATTGAATACGAGAACTAGACATACAAACTCTAGTTCCACTGACATTTCACTTAGGATAAAGTTCATCAAAAGTTGGTTAAAAGGTAGTTCATGTCATGGTATTAATTTATTAATATAACTGTGCATATGAGGGCCAGGGCCTGATTTGAAAAACTCCCTTATACCATTATAGCAAATTTTCTGTTAAAAATAACACAAGTTCATGCTATAAAATAGAGTAGATGAATGCTTCCTAGATAGGATAGGCTGTTATGTTTCAAATAAATAAATTGTGCACAAACATTACACCTAGGCACACACGACCAGTAAAACTCCTGGCTATGGAATAAAATAAATGCACTAACAAAAATACTTCGAGTTGCCCTGAAAAGGAACAGGGATACAACATTTTCAATAGAAGAAATTAAGTAAAGCGTAATAATGTAGATGTTGTGCCTCAGCATATACAATATGTTTACTGCAGATTACCTAAATCAGCAATACTAATTCCACAAAACAAGCGAAAGACAGAATGTAGTTACATATCCAAGAAGAACATTCATAATGGCTTGAGCTAGAACATCAAGGGAACCAAGAGATATCGAACAACATGCCAATGCACACAAGCATAATATACTATTTAAAATTTAATTAAAGGATATGAAATAATTGTGATAAAACAGAGGAATCACAGTAAGATAACTATGGGTGTAATATGAGCGTTACTACAGTGAAACTCCAAAACGGATGACAGGGAAACATATTCATGTATTATACTATCTAAAATATAAGAATAAGATAATTACAAAAACATGCTGCTGTTAATTTCCAAAACATAACCAAGAATCTCATGTACAAGGAATGTCTAGAAACATAGAATTCAATTCCCCAGCCAAAATCCAGGGCATGGAAGTTCAGAGTAACATAGGAACATTGATATGACCTTTACAGTGCGTTGTTGATAGTGATCTTACATGGAAGTGATGATATAATATTGTAGTGAACTAGTTGCATGATGGTGACACCCCCACTAAATTATAGATTATAAGTAAACCTAGTAGTAACCCTTGATGGAAGTGAATATAAGAACTCCTGGATTGACAATATTAGTGGCTTGTTGAACCTTATGACAATGAACTTTGCAATATAACCTATGATATCTCTCTCTATTGATTAAGCAAATTGTTTGCAACATGGTCAATGTTCATTTGTTAGTAGATTGGCAGCTCCTTGTGATTAGAATGACATTGGCAGTGAGCTTTGTGATATTCCAGTCACCTTGATATAGTTCAATAACCCTTTAAACTTGATAGCAATGATCATGCATAATGATAGTGAATGTCAGTGAATTTTCTTATATGACATAAGGAAAGTAACAGATAGATGCATGGCTTATGTAGATTGCAATTGAATTAATGTATTTGATTGAGATAACATGTGAGAATTCTTGCTGATGGTTCCTTTGTTTACCATTTGATAAGAAGAGCTGCATACTATATTTCTGAGGGCTTCTCCTTTTGGTCACCATCTTGTTTTTCTAGGAAACTGCAGCAGCTCTCATAAGCAGGTGAATATTTATTCTCTAAGGTTTTGGATAACAATACATGGGTGTGATAGGTTTGGTCTAAAATTTTTTAGGTCACATTTGTTAACCTTGATAAAGTTTTGATACCAGTCTTAATGCTCTGCTTTTGTTTAGCTCTTGATAACTTCTATGGTAGATTGCAATTGAATTAATGTATTTGATTGAGAAAACATGTGAGAATTCTTGGTGATGGTTCCTTTGTTTACCATTTGATAGGAAGAGTTGCATACTGTGTTTCTGAGGGCTTCTCCTTTTGGTCACCATCTTGTTTGTCTGGGAAACTGCAGCAGCTCTCAGAAGCAGGTGAATATTTATTCTCTAAGGTTTTGGATATCAATACATGGGTGTGACAAGTTTGGTCTAAAATTTTGTAGGTCACATTTGTTAACCTTGATAATGTTTTGATAGCAGTCTTAATGCTCTGTTTTTGTTTAGCTCTTGATAACTTCTATGGTAGATTGCAATTGAATTAAGGTATTTGATTGAGATAACATGTGAGAAAATGGCATCAACATTGAGATATGGTAAATGGCATCAACAGAAGAACTATAACACAACCTACTCATTTATGTTATAACTAATTATCATCATGGCTAGGGGTGTGTGATGGGAGGTTATACCACCCCTCTCCACCCCTTATACTCTCGATCTCCATGAATTCCAAAAATTGCTCCACATGCCACAACACACACTTATTTCTATCCATTAACTCCATGTGTTGTGTGCTTCTTACCTCACCTTGTTCTCAACCTAAAACCCCATACAAAGCCTTTGTATCCAATTTCTAAAGTATAAGATAATTTTTTCAAAGTAGGGATGGGAATGCTTCTAGCCTTATCCATACATTAAGCATATTTCTTTTGGACACCCCTTCATTAGCCAACCAATCTAACAAAGAGTTACCCGTTGCTTTTATATGGGAGGTGATTATGACCTATATTTTCTATGTCAATTCTACTTTCATAGACCCATTTTGACTCATTTACTTGATATATTTTTTTTGGGCTAAAACAATAAATGATTTTTTCCATAGTTATTATGAGAAGTTAAGGGTTTCCTTTGACGACCAAGTTGGAAAAGCGATTTTGGTTCACTATTTTATATCCTCTGATAAGACTTGTTGTTCAACCCCATTATTTGAGTTGCGACCTAATTGTTTTACAAACATGGAAGCTATATTTTCTATCGTATCCCCTAAATATCCTTCCTGCACTTGACAGTCCTAAGTTTCCCTTTGATGCCCCATCAAAGTTAAGATTTATGTGATATAGTGGAGGAAAACACCAATTTTGCAGGGATAGATCCCTCTATCTTGACTTGTTTGTGGTTTGATTTAGTTGCATCTATGATTTCCAATTACTTTGAAGAGTCTCAAAGTACCCTATAGGCCTCACACCAGGGAACCATGTCCCTAGACTTCTCCCTCGAAGGCTCTAGCCTAACCCAAGGAAACCTAATGAGAAGTGTTCACATAGATCTCTGGACATTGAAATGAATGAAATCAGTTTACTCAACTCTTGGTACAACAGGATTTTCATTTTCTTGAAAGTGATTGGTCCATCAGGAGCCAGCCACAAACTAGTCTGCTTTTGCAGACAAACCAACCCAGGATTTTCATTTTCTTGAAAGTGATTGGTCCATCAGGAGCCAACCACAAACCAACCTACTTTTGCAGACAAACCAACACAAAAATGAATGAAGGGTGACACTCTGCACATGCCTCCAGGGGATTAGAATGTTGATAGATAGCTTGAAATGCCACCATCCACCCCTTTGAATTATAACCCAGTAGACAACAAACAAAATGGGTTGAATTTGAAAATTTCTCTCAATGTGATCATCAGTAAAGTGCATTGCTTTTGGATATAGTAATGATGCAATACATTTTCAAAAATTTTCCTGTAGGCACTGGAAAATCATTTTCCAGCTCCTACAGGAAAAAAATTCCAACATTTTGGAACTTTCAAGTTTTTTATAAATCTGCCATGACTAAGATTTGCCATATAATCATGCTTATTTTAACCACCTCTTCCTTGGGAGGCCTGCAGTAGAAGTCATATAACTCCCTAGAGTGCCCCTTTTGAAAGGAATTTGATATGCATTTGTAAATTGTGAAAACTATCATTGCACTGGTATTTTATAATCAAAACTTACTATTTGGATCAATAACCTATAATTATTCTATAACCATGCTTAGAGCACAATTATATATGCTCACGAGGTGTTTATTTATTTTAGTTAGTTTGTTTGGAATGTAACATCATCGGGTAGAGTTAATGCACATTATGATTGTCTTGTTGCATTAGTTAAACTATATTTTTGATAACTACTCATGTTTTTGTGACAGATGGGCAAGAGTGGGCACCTATATCGTTATGAGCCGGATGGAGCTTATGCATTCGAAATATATGGTGCTGATGAATTTCCCTATTTCAGCGAAGCAGGCTAGTTGCCCATCATTAAGTTTTTCAATGGGCATAAAATGGAATATTCTTCTGATTTCGTTCATACTTTTGATGATAACAACGTGAAGGCTGAGGGGCTATTGTTTCCTGTAACAGAGGAAAGAATTGCAAAAGCAACAAACATAGTAGCTGAGGGAGAAAGGTGGTTCAAAAGGAAACCAGTACAGGGTGTAAACCTGAATTTCTTCCTAAAAGATAATTGTCATGCCACTTGCTGGAGCGTTGGGGTCCACTCTTGCATTTTAAAACCAGAGTGGGAAAAACCAATGCGGCAGACTCAACTTTATTTAACTTGTGATGGGTGTTTTTCTAAGGTCTTCCTTTATCACATGAGATTTTTGGTACACATGGCCGGGTTCAATAAGATGAATCTCCCTTATTTCTTGCATCATATCTTAATAAAAATGGTTGCTTGTGCAAGAAAAAGGAAGATTTTATATCCCCATGATGTCTACCACCATGGCCTCATTCAGATCCTGTACCTTGATGCTTTAAAGAAGCAAGAGCAACAGTCAAGTGAGAGGGTAATTCCGCAGCCACTTCCTAGAAAACATAGGAAGGAAAGGGCTTTACCTACAGAGGTCGAGAGCAGTCATCAAGCTGCTGCAAAAGCCACTGAAAACCCTAATAGGAGGCGTAGATGGCAGCAAACAAAATTCGAAGAGAACAAAAAAGATGAAACAATTACAGAAATTTAGCATGCAACAGAATACTGTAAGAGGCCATGAACAAGGCCTACAAACAAATTAAGGTTGGGGTTGAAAGCCAAGTTAAATCCCAAACTGAAGGAACCAATTTTGATTATTGATGAGCTTCCAGTAGAAAGTGAAAAAAAATCGCAAACAGTTCAGAAAAAGCGTAAAAGAGGGAGAAGCGCAGTGGCCAAAAACAACCCCCTCAAAATCCTTGCAGAAGCAGCACAGTTTGTTGAAATCTGAAAGATGTGAAGATTGGAGTTTTACAAATGCAAATTTCTAGAATTTCATGATTTTCTGGATTGAATTTTTGAAAAAACTTCTCTATATTCTTAGGTAGATCATGAGATTGGATTGGTAGTGAAAAACTACCTAATTTTAACCAATGCCTTATTTGATTTTGTAAACTAGCCATGATTCTAGGTGGTGACTGTCTTGGATTGATTTTGGGGGAATTTCATGGACATTGTCTTTGAATAGATTTATGAGAATGTTTAGGACTACTCTTACATGATTCCTTTTGAAAACCTTGAATATATTGTGGATTCATCCAAACTTAACCTTATGATTCTTTAATGTACGATAAATGTTCCCAATGGAAAAGCCATGGTCTAGAAATCTGATTGTAATTGCTTATATTTAGTTTGTAGTTTTCTTTCCTTTCAATCTTTTTAATGACCACTGAAATCTGGCATTTAAAGCATAAAATATAGAGCTGCTATTGAAGTGACATCAGACAGCCAACTCAAAAATATATTTGAGGGCTACATACTCTGATCCAAGAGCCAGCATGATTCTAGGTGGTGACTGTCTTGGACTGATTTTGGGAGAATTTCATGGACATTGTCTTTGACTAGATTTATGAGAATGTTTAGGACTACTCTTACATGATTCCTTTGGAAAACCTTGAATATATTGTGGATTCATCCAAACTTAACCTTATGATCCTTTAATGTACGATAAATGTTCCCAATGGAAAAGCCATGGTCTAGAAATCTGATTGTAATTGCTTATATTCAGTTTGTAGTTTTCTTTCCTTTCAATCTTTTTAATGACCACTGAAATCTGGCATTTAAAGCATAAAAGATAGAGTTGATATTGAAGTGACATTGGATAGCCAGCTCAAAAAGATATTTGAGGGCTATATACTCTAATCCAAGAGCCAGCTTGTGGCCTAAAGCAGGGAGGTTTTAAAGCCTTCAGTAGATGCCTTGGCAATTTTCTCTGGCCAGAAAAATATTGAGGAACAACACTTATAAACCAAGAAAATAAATAGCCTAATATTGAATACAAAACTGCCTTCAAAGAGTGAATAACTATATACACTCAAATTTAATGGAAACCTTGAGTGCTACTTTCTAGCATACAAGGATGTCCATTTCAAAGGTGTAAATTAAAATAACCCAATTGATAAATTATAATAAAAATCTAATTTAACGTTGCAGCTTAGTTGAATGCTTTGTGTACGTGCATGTAGGTTAGTGCTAACTACGAAACCCCTAACCTATGCAATTCAGGGGTGGCATATGGTAATTGCATCCCTCAAGCAAAGACCAGTTAATCTATGAACAATATGACCTTTCAACACACCTCAATTAATCAGAGACCTTTCATGACAATTCAACCTTTCAATTGCTTCTCCATGAACTAATGAACTAATGTGTTGCATTCAACGCATTGCAACAGTCCATAATAATGAAACCCACAATGTCAAATGCAAGTGAATTGTTCAATTCTTATGTAAAGTTTTATCAGAGTCTGAATGGCTTTGCAGCAACAACAACTAAAACATCCACAACAACAGCAATTTGCAGATAGACAATGGTGTAGTGGGTGTTGTCTTTATTTCGAGATGAAGATTGAGCAACAATTAGATGCCCCTATG
>CM076584.1:219103567-219392587 GCA_034641835.2 Pinus albicaulis | reverse complement strand
CTACTCTTATGGCTAAGCCAGCTGATCCTTCAAGGTTAGATAAACTCTTATGAGAATCCTAGGGTTTGCCTAGTTTGTCCCTGATTCAAACAAGTTTCATCATGATTATCGTTTGATTGGTAGTGCTTGAAAGGGTTGCTCTTTACTCACTGCAAAATGTATTTTTTCCGTGAATTTATTCATTAGTTCAACTACTAGTCGCATCATGTCAATTGAAAGAAAGGAATTTCGATGTCTTTATGATTATTTGAAATTAAAATAACTCATACTATCCTCACGAGTCGCTTTAAAATTATAGGTACTGTGAATCCAGTAAAAATGTAGTCCAATCAAGTAGGAGAAACATCATTTCAACCACTTTGGGATTCTAGGATCTAGCCCTCCTAAATTCGGAGAGGGATCTCTCCAATAAGTGCAGAGATGGATTTGTCTTTGAAGTTTTGGTTATGATATTAGGCTAATTATGAAGGCCAAGGGTTTGTTTTTTTTTTGGATGGTTGACATTATTATTGTTTGAGGTGGAAAGTTCTAAATGCAAATATTTTCAAAGGTGAGAAGTTGCAAGAAAATAGAACAAGCTTTGGCCAAGAAGATAGATAATTGCAGGTTTTAGTCCATTGGGCTATGGAGTCATAATAGGGTTTAATTGAAACAATCAGGTTCAAGAGTGGTCCATGGGGCAAGTCATCTATGTCTAAGAATCTCTTTAAAGTTTGATTTATGAAATGAAATGATACAACAAGAAGGGGAATTAAACAAATGAAGAACGAAGAGCAGCCCAAGATCTAGTAAGTACTTCGAAACTAGCCAGCTTTTGACATACACGTAAGAATAACATAAAAGTAAAGTACGATCTGGTAATTACTTCGAAACTAGCCAGCCTTTGATATACTTTCAATAGAAAAACATTTAAAACACAAAGGGAAACACAAATGATAACAAAGAATGGCCTAAGATCTGGTAAGTACTTCGAAACTAGTGAGCTTTCAACACATTCCTAGGGAAACTTTCAGTCAGTCTTTTGGGATAAAACTAGGACCAGGGCTCACCATACCTTTCTTTGTTCATCTCTACTTAGCATGAAATGAAAATAACTTTCAAGAATAACAATTAGCTAAGACAGGAGGACGAGGGAACGCCAATATTCCTACTGCTTGAACTGAATTAAATCATTCCTAAATAACACAATTCGGAAGAAAACATTTAGATAAAGATTATCAGTCAGAGATGGGTACTGATATATAGTAAATCCTAGACCTCTATGCTTGCTATTATTTATCGATGAAAATTTGATACGGTAATAAAATAATGATTTACAATAAGAAAAACATCACCGTTGACATAGACCAGGATCCCATAAATCAACTTGTATTGATGCTTCAAACCAGTTACAGGTTTAAGTCTAGTGTTTCAGGTTAGCAATCATCTTCACTTCTGAGCCTAACTATTCTATCACAAGAAGAGCTTCAAGATCCTTTGAACACTATTTACAATCAGAAGTTTCGAGCACAAGTATATTTCAAAGTTCTGCAACCAACATTTTCTCATCTTCTATAGAGGTATTTATAGAAGAAATGAGGAGGTGGGATCTAATAGAAGATCTCCAAGGTTAAATTAATACAGATTAATGCTTCCCGGCCTTTGAGGGGCTTAATGGAGAAGAGTACATATATTTCACTATATTAATTGAACTACATTTAAGATTTAAGCTCGGTGGAAGATTTTGTTGACTTTTAAGGCTCTGTGTCATGTTGTAGTAACTCTGCTGATATTTTTGCATTAAGTTCTTTGGCAGAATTAACTATTTGGGCTGCACTGAGGCAAATATCTTTTCTCTGATCAATAACTTCGGCCTTTGCTTGAATGCTTTGAGGCAACAGGTGGCTTTGTGGTAGCCGAGAGGAATCAATTGGCCTCTGTTGTGGCGGTGGAGGCCTTTCTGTCTAAAGATCTTTTGATTTTATTTAATTGTATTTAATTTGGATGATTAGGCTTTTGATAATCAATCTTAGTCGTAATCCCCAAACTGTCTTCAATCCTCTGTTCTGCTATGTTTTGTTCTTTAATCCTGATACTCTTTTGCTTTAATCAATTCTCTGTGTCTTTTTGATGTGCAGGGCTACACAGGGCTCATATGGCATCAATGCCCATGAAGTATTGATGAAACGTGGCGTAGAACCCTTTGTATGGCTTCTCTTTAAATAAAAAAAGCTCTGAGGATCGTCACCCTCGACTTTATCATTTCTCTTTAAAATATTTTGAAATTCATTTGAACCTGCAAAAAACACACAACTGTTATGGAATCTTGCGTTTATTGGGTAAACTGCTTCAGAGGTTGTGGGGAAGGAGTGTGGCCGTTGGATGGCAACATCCAACGGTGGAGATCAGTTAGAGGAGGTTGAGAGGAGAGCAGAGGGAGCTTTTAAGTTGGATTCGTCAATCTGCAGAGATTCGACGGTCATGATTAATCGGGAGGAAATAAAGCGAAGGAGTCACTTTATAGAGTAATGGCGAAAATATGAGGGATAAGGTTAAAAACCTTTGTTTGGAGGAAAATATGGTTAAAAGTTGAGCTGGGGGTTCGGGATGATCGTGGGCCGTCGGATGAGATCGGCCCACGATCATCAACGGTGGAGATCACGCGTTAAAATCCTTTGGCGAGGGTGGAGGGCGATAGTGTAAATCTAGATTAAATCTGGGCCGTTGATCTGCAGAGATCAACGGTGGGAAACACGCGCAATATCACATAATAAAACAGTGGGAAAGTGGTTTCGGGTGGCAAAACAACTGTTTTCGCGCGACGAAAGGGTGGGGAGGTGGTTTTTCCTTTTTGAACGCGATATGCGTTCCCGCCCAACACGTGGCTTTTCAAAACCACCTATATCGGCGGCCTCGTGAAATTATCCTTCAAGCAATAAAGTTACGGATATGGAATGGGGACCGTTAGATCCGGGGGCCTCGCATCCGATGGTGGAGAGTGAGTGCAATATGAGATAGATGCGCGACCGAAGCGAGGAGGGCTGCTTCAATTTGAGCCGTAGATGAAAAATTTGACTCAGAGATCAAATCTTGAGAAAGGCGGTGACCCACAGAGGGGCGGTGGCTCCGTCTCTGGGTTAAATATGAGCCGTTGGATGTGAGGATCAATGACCGAGGATGTGATCTGGGGTGTAAACAAAATAATACAACGGTGGAGGAAGGGTTAATGAGGGCCGTTGACTACAGATCAATGGCCGAGGATTGGCCAAAGACATTTATAGCGAGGCATATGTTTTTAACCAAAGCCTGAGGATACATCCTGATCGCCTAACTGAGTTGTGGATGTTCCATGCAATTGAAGGCATTCCGATCGAAGGGAGGAGTGAACTTGCATGATGCCGATGCGATTGAGTATGATAGGCCGTCGTATCCGTAGATCAAATCGACGGTGAGAAATAAATTAGAGTGGGTTCGAAGGCGGGAGGAAAGGTTAATGATCTGGAGAAAATGTGGGCCGTTAGATCCGGGGAAGGGGGAGGAGATCAATCCACTTCGATCGATCTGGGGATGACCAATCGAAGAGAGAAATAAAATCACATAAACGAAATGCGCCTTTTGAAAATTTCCAATGCGATGTTGTGCGAGCCGTTTGATCGGCTCAAGATCAACGGCGAATATTGTTTAAAAAGTTGCACCGGCGGAAACCCTTAATACTTATCAAAACCCAAAATTTTATGAAATACAAAGGTTTTATGTATCGGGCAGGTTATATATATGATATGGCTTGGCGCCCGAATGCAGGGCCTTTGGTCTCTATGGAATGCGATAGGCCCAGGGCTTATAAATATAAGGGCCAATCGCATCGGAAGGTCGGGCTCGATCTTTCAATCTACCCATTTGGAATTTTGCGATGCGATTGGCACTTCGGGACTTAAACTCTTGGTCCCGGGTGTAATTTTATATGGAGTAAAGCAGGGGGAGTGGAGTTTATACAATGGGGCTCTATCGCATTGGAAATTTTTGATGCGAGGCTTTTCAATCTACCCATTTTACATTAAAAAACATTGTTTGGGTGCGTTTAGACCAAACTTAGGAAAAAGTGGGTTTTTTTATTTACAAAGGAAAATGAGCATTGGGAAAGGTTTATACAATGTTTTAGCGCCCGATTGCAGGCACAGGGTTTATATGGAGCGATAATAAGATCGAGGGTTATGTACAAAGGGCTTAATCGCATTGGAGGTTTTAACCATGAAAAATAAACTTGCGCGCTCTGTTTTCTCCGATGCGATAAGCGTTGAAAGGGCTTAGCGCCTGGTTCTAGGGCATGGGAACATGGTGCGGAAGTGGTTGTGACTCAGCTCAGCATGTCTCTAGGAAAAACTTACTGAGGGGCTGAGTTTTCTGATGGATTTGGGGGTTTTGACAGAGTTAGAAAAGGAGTTTTAAACTCTGTAATGGGGATTTTATAAAGGGGGAATGGGGAAAAATGGAAAATGGAGGAATTTCATGAGGAAGAAAAGGGTAAAAATGAAGGTTAGTTTTGAAATGGAGGGAGGGGGGAAAATGGATTTTGCAACAGCTTCTTCTCAATTAAATCACACAGCTTAATTTCGCAGTTCTAAATGGTAAACAACAAAGAAGATTTAAACAAAGGACATATGTCTTCAAAATCTTCAAGAGATAACATTTTTAGCGATAAACTTGTTTCTTGAAGGCTCCAAAAATGATTGAGCCACCTTTGATATAACAAATTTTATAGGTGGCTAACACAAATGAGAATGCTCTTATCCGAGAAGACAAGAAAAATGATAATCAAAATAAATGCATAAGAATGGTTGTTTGTTTCTCCTTTTAAACAAGTGAAGGGTAAGCTATTAAGGGCCCTACACCTTAGGTTTCTCTCTAGAATGATCATGCAAATCATACTGCCCACCAAGTGAACCTTATCTTTTCTATCTGTGCAGTCAACTTGGCCTCTTCTAGAATTATCCATCTGCCAATTGTCTCTTTTCACACATGGGGTGTGAAATCCAGTTCTTTATTGATCCCCTTTCACATTATAAGGGTCCCTTATTCAGATTTTATTATCAATGGGTTTTCTTACCCATTTATTCTCCTCCTGAAGCAAAAACAAAAGTTTTTAATGTTCCACAAAATTTTGGAACATTACAGTCCTCCCCTTCCAAATGTTGCTTGCCCTCAAGAAACTTGTAAGGATAGAACTATAGGATGTCCTCCTCCTCCAACCGTAGCATCTTCTTATGATAAATTCCCCATGAAGAAAGAGATGTTGTATCAACATAGAGTCTCCATACTGCTCCTCTCAAGTAATGTAAACTAGCCAATGTGGCTATCATCATGAACATGGAATGTACTCAAGAAGGAAATAAGGTGCTGTCTAGAGGTCTCCTTGAGGCATGGTGTCAAAATGAATTGGGAAGAAAATTCCCTTCATGTGAATCCTCCATCCCCAAGAAATCATCCACAAGAATCTAGTCACCTCCAGATAAGGCAACTGCTGAACATCTTCTTCCACCTTGAGCTCCAACAAAGAAGGTGGGCTAAAAATATGAAAGTGGTAGGAATCATAGCCTACCCCATGCTGTTCACCTCTCCACTTATGAAAAGTGTAGAGTGAAGACTTCTCTTGGGTTGCAAAAATGTTGCCCTCAAATGGAAAGATGAAGTTTGGATCTCCAAAGATCTTCCCTCCTCCATTGTGAATCAATCTGGTCCAATGTATCTTCTTTGTGATGGGAAGGATATCAACACCATCATATGACTCCCCATCACTCTCATGGCTCACCTCAAGAAGAAATAAGTGCTGAAATATGGTGGCCACATCATCTCTCATGCTCCCCTTAGAGCATGCCTTGCAAAAAGTATGGGGATCTTCTCCCCCAAAGGACACATCCATCCTATATGCCCTTCTTCCAATCATGCTCCCAACAATAGTGTGATCTATAGCAGCATAGAGAGCCATAATGAAAGTCATGTTGGCTGCCATATGTAGTGAGTGAGTGGGGCAATGATCCCTCATATGCAACCAGCGCAGCTTGAGTATAAACTACAATAGAGAATGACAAAAGATGTGGTTCCTCATCCACCGGTTTGTTGCTACATTCTCCTCATGCATTTGGAGAAAATGAGTGGTGTATGATGCATGGTGAGCATGTCCTCCAAAATACAAATCTCCCCCAAGTCCATCAAGGGGATGACCATCAACTATGCTCTTGGCCCCAAGTAGACCAAGGAGCCTTTGACAAAGAATACTCCTCCTTGGAGCATCATCCTGCATATACATGGTTAAGGAATAAACATGCAAATCATATAAATGAACAATATCCTTACCATGTTTTCTGCTCATGCAAAGGGAGCAACTCATAGATGAATCTCTCCTCTTCCTCCTAAGGAAAAGAAGTGACTGTGCCCACTCCTCCAAAGAGTGGTGTGCATATACTGCTCCCATGCCAACTGTACAAGTGGGAAGGCTGTTGTCCCTCCCTTGCTTCCCTTGCCACAACGCAGGTACTGAAAGGAGAGTGGGTAAGAATGATAGTGAGGGAATGCTACCCTCTACTTTGGTTTTACCCAAAACCCCCAACACTGCAACAAGCTGTCCCAAGGCCTCCACACTGCTGAAATCAGTGATTGATGCCTCACTGTCTGAAGCATCTATCCTCCTTTTCTGAACCAGTGGCCTCCTTGGTGTGATGTCTCCACTCAATGAGACACTCTCATTTGAAGATGACTGTATACATGGATGAACAACCCTGTGCATGCTTCCACTGCGCAACTCAATCACCTTCCTAGGTGTAATGACCTCAAAAAATGGATAGAGATGGGCCCTCCTCATCACATGGTGCTGGGTCTCTCCTCTATCTTCTTCCTGAATATTCATGGTTTTACACCTCATCTTCCATGGCACATGTGAATCATGGAGTGTGCCTTGATCTCCATGCACAAGATCTTTGGGACCTTCTTACAATGACACAATAATCCCTCTATTTGGAGCAAAAGCTCCTTCTTCCTATGCATGAGGTACTAGATGATCTCTAGATTTGGCAATGTCGTTGCCCTCTGTTTCTACAATAAAGTTGGGCAACATCCCAATAATCTAATCCACCTTTTAAAAATAGAGCTCTTTGTTTTGTTGCTCAAAGGTGTGGGATGAAAGTTTGGCCTCCAACAAAGCTTGATGCAATTTTTCAGCTCCTCCAAGGGTTTCTTGAGGTGGTTTGAATTTCTATGCAAAGTTCTTGTTTGAGCCCCTTGATTTAACTCCATCACATGAGTTTCAATAATGTTTTGATCAAGTCTTTTCACCAATGACTTAGTGAAATTTACATAAGATGAAGCTTTAACATTCTCAAAAGAAATGGACTCAAGTTCCCACCATGCATGAGCCTTACCTCTCAAATGCAGCAGTGCAACCTTAATGATTTCTTCTTCTGAAATGTGGTGTTGTTGTTGGAAGGTGTTTGGCTCCTACACCCAATATTTGGCTGAATATGAAGGTGAACTTCCAAAATTAGATAGATGAAATATATCTTGTTGCTCCTTCCCCTTCACCTTGCTCTTGCAAAACTCAGAAAAAGTGGGCTGATTTATGAACCCATGAGTGTGAAACTCATACTCCTCTAAGAAATCACTAAGGGTTTCCTCCTTAGCCACCTTTCCTCCTTCTTCCATCTCCCTCACAGGAATGCTGGGCCTTTGGCTGCATTGTTCATCATGGTGTGTGGCTGCATGCTTACCCTCACTAGGTGCAAATCTAGGGTTTCCTTCAGTTTCAAACCCTCTTTGAGATTCTTCATCAATCTCCCTCCTAACCTTTCTGAAATCTTCATGTGTGGCTTGCATATATTTGGGAAGAAGACTTGGGAGTATTTTCTTCTCCTTTCTTCCAAGAGATGGACTCTCTCTCCTGCTCAACTCCTTATTTACTTCTTGATGAGAATAGGAAGTGCAAGGGTCTTCATTTTCTATTTGCTCTTCCTCCTTGGGGAGTTTCTTCTTCTTTTCAAAAATGGATGAGATCAATCTCATCCTCTTCATCTTCTATTCTCTTTCTTGGGCTTTGAAGGCCACAGGCTGAGCCAAGAAAGATGCTCTGATACCACTTTAATATTCCTTTTTTCAGAAATATCACAAGTCTGTGCCAGAGATGGACTGCAGGGGAATTTACTAGATATGGCACCTTCTAAATAAGGGTGAGATTCTTAGGCTTTCTATCCCTTTGCAGACTCTGTCTATAGATATGTGAAATTTCCTAGTAGGAATGTCTAGCAACCCAAGATTGGAAAACGCATTTTCCAGCAATGGAGGCAACAGGATTTGATCCCTAGTCTACGATCCTTTTGATATATCTATCTAGAGCTGAAATCCTGAAGTGGACTCAAAAAAAATCCTTCTAGGAGCTTGAGACAAGCCTCCTTCACCTGTTATCTTCAGAAAAGGGCCCAATGAAGAGGGTTGCAACAACACTTTTCTCAACAAATGAAATGAAAGCGTTATCACTAAGGAGCCATGTCACATGAAGATGAAATCAGCCTTCAAATACATATGCATTAGAAAATGTAGACAAACTCTTGATAAATCTATTACTCAAATCAAGTAAAGAGTCTCAATGAGACATGTGCATAGAAATGGATAAAATACTGCTTGCATAGTTTTATTCTCAACTAAGACTGCGCAGTCTATGGAGGTACTGCAGTAGTAAATACATAAACATGAATGATATAGCAATGTAAGCTCAAATAAGAAAGGGGGAGAAAGGTCTCAACCCCTGAAAATACAATACAACAATCCTCTAAAAGGATTGGATGAAAACTAGACAAAATGGCATTTTTACCAAAATTTCGGAGTTGCTGGGCAGCTGCTGCAACTCAGTAGAAACTGGAAATGAAAGGAGCTTGCTGAATATGATAACTTTGCTGAAATAAATCCTTTGTTCAATCTTCCAAGTGAAAGGCTTATCCTTTCATTAAAGATATCACCACCCACTAAAATACTGCAATTGCTCTCTAGAAACTGCGCAATCAAGGAAGAGGGATGCTCGTCTGCTGATGGAAAATGATTAGCCTTATGCCAAAGATGATGGAATGAAGATCTAAAACTCCCTCACTGATCTCCCAAAGGAATGGAGACTCTCTCCTCTGAAATATAATGCCGGAAGTGATGTTGAGAAACCCTCCCTTACAACACCCAGCAACACAACTCAACCACCAATGGAGACTGCGCTAGAGCTGAATGGAATGCTTTGGCATCAAGCCAGAATATGGGGAAAATGAAGAAAAATCTCTTCCAAGAGCTACTCAATGGAAGATATGGGATTCTCACCTGGGAACACCCAATGCTAGCAACACTGCATCTTAGCTAAATAGCCAGAGAATGCTAAGAAGACAAGCAAAATGATAATCATAAGCATGAATGAGAATGTCTGCTTCGTTCTCATTTAAAAAAGTGAAGGGTGCTTTGTCATGGGCCCACACCTTAGGGTTTCCTTTCTAGAATGATCTCCCTCTCATGCAAACTGCGCTGGACCACCAAGTGAACCTTATCTTCTTAATCTGCGCAGTTAACTTGGCCTCTTCTAAAATTATCCACCTGCAAATTATCTCTTTTCACACATGGGGTGTGAAATCCAGTTCTTTATTGATCCCCTTTCACATTATAAGGGTTCCTTTATTCAGATTTTTATTATCAATGGGTTCCCTTACCCATTTATTCTCCTCCTAAAGCAAAAACAAAGTTTTTAATGTTCCATAAAATTTTGGAACATTACAAATTCTTCGCCGTAGCTTCCCCAGATACATTCAAAAATACTGAATCTGACACACACAACCGTATTGTGCTCTTGGCCTTCCGATCCAGTTTCTTCCAGTCTTCATCTGACATTGCCGTTGGTTTAGTACCTAGATCTACCGCGATCCACCGATCTTTATCCACCAGCAAATCCTCCATCTTGAGCTTCCACAACTCAAAACTCTGACCATTAAATTTCTTGATCTCTATCTTTCCGCCGCTCGCCATATTCTTTCACCGCAAGAATCGATCCCGCAGATCTCCCACTGCACAGGGTCTACCACAGGCCCGAGCAAAAAACCCTCAACAACAAAGGCGTCCCCTTGAAGCCGAAACAGCTTCGATACCAAATGTAGGTTTTAACCCTGAACAGAAATATCTACACACGATTCTTATAACAGAAAATAAACAATAGCAAGAGCATAAAACATAAAATAGATAAACACAGAGATTTTCCCCTGGATCCCAAATTGGGACGACCAAATTGATTTTTCATTATATTCCTTTTAGTGTTACACACATATATATACATGCCGAAGCATACATAAACCCCAATCCATTAACCCTGGATTAGAACATAACCGTAGTTCTCTTGACCGGATCTACAAAATACCAGGGGAATAAACCTACATATCAAAACCATGTGCAAAAGGAAGGTGCACAAAACCATGGCCGGGACCGCCCACCGGAAATTAAGGACCAATTTTTTTCGATGGGGAACAATATAGTCAAGGAAAGAATATAATACATACCCAACAATACATATCTTCCCATTATCACTACCACTCTAGCTATGCTTTTGGGCTTCATAAGCCGCAAGAGCAGTCTGTCCTCGATTTCACAGATTGAATTTTGAGGGGAATTCTTCATACCTATAGTGAGTATGATTATCTATAAATTTATTGCATTTATGAATGTTTAAAGAAAGAGGCACAACCCTTGCAATTTGGTTGGGGTTTTTCTCGCCATGCCTTCCTTCTATCATTGGTTATGGTTTTGTAGCATCGTGTAACGTTATTTTACCAATCAATATCGATAGGATGCTCATTCCTCCATGTTCAAATGAACTACTCTAGTTGTTTTTTTTTATGTAGAACCCCTGGATTATGTGAAGTTCTTGGTTTAACGTTTGAAGCATAAGAGTTCATTCTTGGTGACACATTTAACCCTATGTTCTATCTAAGGTTGAGTACCTACTGGCCAATAATCTAAATATGATGCACCTCAACCTGAGAGAAGGTTATTTGAAGAACGTACTACTAAACCTGCTTATCATCCCAAAGTTATGGCCCAGTGCACTTTATATGGACATTAATGGTTTCCTGATGACTATTTTTGACTCTGCATATACCTCTCTCCAAAATAAATTTTCCAGTGACAAACCCAAATTCCAAATTGACAAGGAAGGCATGCCTTCATTATAATTCCTATGTTTAATATTGAAGGTATGTTTTACAATAAATATTAGATACCTAGGCCAAATTTGCATGGACGTTTAGTACTTTGTACTACCTATAAAGTTTGAGCCTACATATTGTTCCTATCATCTCAAGAAACGAAAATATTTCAAAAAGTGGTGCTTGTACTTTTGTTTTTAGCAAGCATATGCCTTGTTCACATTAATAGTCACAAGATTATTTTTCTATTAGTTAATATATACCAACTTATACAACTAGCTCCGCATTAGCTAGCTATATTCATCTGATTTTACAAAGATCTTGGTTTGGGTTTTAAAAATTTTCTTCAAAATTTGGATTTAAGAGCATTTCTTGGAAGCAAACTGATTTTACAAAGAATTTTTTTGGGTTTAAAGAATTTTTTTGGAAGACATTTCTTGAAGGCGGCCTGATTTTGCAAAAAATTGTTTTGAACTTAAAAAAATTTCTTGGACGTACATTCAAAAGACATTTCTTGGAGGTATGTACGTGTTTTGAGTTTAAGTAAATCTTTTGAGCTTCGTTTCATTTTTATAAGACATTTTTCTCTCGAATTTTTTCAAGTGTTTTGAATTGGAGTATGTATTTTTTGCAAAAAATTTAAACTGAATTTTTTTAAATTAAATATTTTGTGATATTTTTTGTAATCGAGTTATTGTCTAATTTTTTGAAGGAAATTTTTCGAACTTCATACCCTATTATCATGGGAAATCGAAGAACTTGTGCGAGAAAATATGATCGAAAAAGAGACCCTGAAGAACGTAGAGAAGAGACGAGACAATCTCGCAAAAGAAAGTTAGAAGCCCTCTCAAATATTGAAGAGGAAAATCAACCTCAAGCGGAAATTGAAACATGTATGTAAATATAAATATTATGATTTATTGATATATTTAAAAATTTTCTAATGTAAAATGTGAAGCTTAATTTTTATTTAATGAACTAATTTGAAAAATATTTTGTTTAATGTAAAAAGACAGAGATATTCCTCAAAATATTGAAGAAGAAAATCAACCTCAAGCAGAAATTGAAGCAGGTATGTAAATGTAAATATTATGATCTATTGATATATTTACAATTTTCCTAATGTAAAATGTGAAGCTTAATTTTTATTTGATAAACTTATTTGAAAAATATTTTGTTTAATGTAAACAGACAGAGATATTCCTCAAAATGTTGAAGAAGAAAATCAACCTCAAGCAGAAATTAAAGCAGGTATGTAAATGTAAATATTATGATCTATTGATATATTTACAATTTTCCTAATGTAAAATGTGAAGCTTAATTTTTATTTGATGTACTAATTTGAAAAATATTTGAAATTATAGATATATTTATTAATTTAGTTATTTATTGAATATGTACTATTTTTTCGAATATGTATAGATGAAATCACTATCGATAATGAGATGTTAGAAAATGTTGACACTCACACATATGGAGATAAAAAACCTGACCATGTTATACGATATCGTGTCAACTGCATTTTTAAAGATTATTTCTTAAATGAGCGAGTGACAGTTCAAGCTAAAATGTTGAAAGGTCTCCTATCATCAAAGAAATTAAAAGAAGCGACGACACTATTGGGTATTCGAAAATCAACCAAAGATAAAAAAATGAAAGAAGAGGTGATAAAAAATATGAGTAGTGCTATAGAGTCAATTAAGAGATCTAGAGATAAAGATGTTTCAAATATACGTAGAGGAATACAAATGGCGATGGTTTCACCAAGTACTCAAGAGAATCGTTTGAATCTAACATCTATGGCACGAGCACTGGGAACCTCGCGAAAAACTCTGCACAAACATCGAAAATTTCGACTGCAAATAGATGTAAATGATGAACTCGTTTGTTGGAGAGCTATTTGTAGGCAACCATACAAAGATAGACTTGGAGAAGATGTTAAAAAAATAATATATGAATATTGGAAGAACAATTCGCGTGTTTCACCCACCGCAAGACATGTGATGCGAAGAAGAATAGCACGAAATCAATACGAAGAACATGAAAAACATCTCTTGGAAACCACTCAAATAGAGTTATTCAACAAGTTCAAAGAAGAGAATCGTCAAATTCAAGTTTCACTCAGTGCTTTTGTTCAACAAAACCATGGTATGTAAAACCTATCACCGTACGCGACACTTGTTGTTGCCGTTATCATGTGGAATTTGAGTTATATTATGACACATTCCTTGATTTCAGTAGAACATTATGGAAGGATTCACCTCCTCCTTCCACTATCCATGAATTCATATCTCAAATTCTATGTGAAAGAGAAAGCGATGAACTATTTTACAAAAAGAAATGTGTTGGTGGTAAAAAATGCGATGATTGTGGAAATTTAACTAAATTTCAAAACAAATATCGCATTGATATAAATTATCAATCATTGTCCAACATGAAAGTGAAATGGAAGAGATATGAATATATCGATACATTGATTCAAGGTGCAAATAGTGTTAAAAGAATTGAATTACTAGAAGACGAATTTTTTCTGATAGACTTTTTGAGAAATTTTGAGGCATAAATTTACAAATACACCAAGCATTCCCATAGAGCTCGATGGAAAGACTTGCAATTCAAAAAATCTCGTGAAGTTTTTCCACCAGGGACCATTTTGTCAATGATTGATTTTGCAGAAAACTACACATTTGTTCCACAAAAAGAAATTCAGAGTGAATACTATCATTCTGACCAAGTCTCCATGCTCGTCCATATTCTATATAGACATGCTGAACAAAATTTCGATCATATAGAAAGCACGAGTGAAAATCAACATATCATTAAAGAATATCACTTTTATATCAGTGACGATCGTACACATGATACATGTTTTGTACAACATTGTTTTGGAAGAATTTATGATTCATTGAAAATCGTGGAATAACATTCAATGAACATTGGATATGGTCAGACGGATGCGCAGGTCAATTCAAATATGCACGATCATTCTTTTGGTTGTGTTGTCTTCATAAGAAAACATGCATTAAACATTGTTGGAATTTCTTTGAGACTGGCCATGGAAAAGGAGAACATGACGGTGCAGGAGCATGCATAAAACGAGTACTTCAAAGATATCAAATGAACCACTCTGCAAGCCGACTTGTGAACGCTGAAGAAGTTGTTCAATGGTGCATCGCTGCTCTAAGCCATGAGAGAAACCCATCAAGAGAAGTGTGAAGGTACATTCAATTTAATTTATATTGGAAATCTAATTTTAAACATTGTACATTTATCATGTAATGATTATCTTTGATTGTATTTTGATTTCATATTTACAAATTCTTCTTCTAATTTTCCATATAAAGGTTTTTCTGGCATACTGGAATCGAAGACGTAGATAGATCAATTGGAAATGACGTTGAAACAATAAAAGGGACTCGAAAATTGCATTCAATTCAAACAAAGTCGTCAAGAAATGTGTTTGCATTGGATAGAAGAAAATATTCTTGTTTTTGTGATGTTTGCATAGACAACACAAAATCCAATGACGTTTGTGAAAACAAAATGTATGTGAACGATTGGAAACATACAGAGCTAAATACAAAGGGAAAAATGTATGTTGCAATGTTTGAAGAAATGCAATCAGAGGAAACTACAATATCATCCGATGGTGATAGATTTTCTGATCTTGTTAGAGAAGGTAACATTTGAATTACTTTCTAATGATTTAAAAATCTAGAAATAAATTTACATATGTATAATTTTGTTAAGTTTATTTTATTGTGCAGGAGATGTTTTTGCTGTAATTGCACCTATTGACAACGATGAAAATGTGAAGTATTATTTGATGCGTTGCACTGAACGAAAAATGAAATTATTACAAAACTATAATGATCACGGATTTCAATATGACAGAGGGTCTATTATACTAAAAGGTTATTTTTTCAGACAAACTCATCAAAGTGGAGACTTTGTTTACTTTGAAGACTATGAACCTGATTCCATAAGTTGTCAATATAGTCACTTGGTGTGTGCAGCACGCATAAAGTTGATAGAAGTTAAATCAAAGAAAAAATCGAAAATTAAGAAATGGAAAATGTCAAAATCCGATCATGAACGGATTATTGAGGATGGAATTCCATTAGAATTTTTTTGAGTGAATTGTCCAACAATTTATTATCTTTGGATTAAATATGTTTTAGAACTTCCAGTACTCAACTAAAAATTGAGCTGCTTATGTTATTTGTGCAAGTGTTTGCACATGTACAAATTTTTTTGGTACAAGCACGTGCTCTAGTATCAACTGAAAGTAGCTTTTCTATACATGTGCATTGATGAAAAATGTTATATGTATTGGATATATATATATATATATATATATATATATATATATATATATATATATATATATATATATATATATATATATATATATATATATATATATATATATATATATATATATATATGTGTTCTAGAATGAAATTAATTGTTCTAGTTTTACTATGTGCATTGATGAAAAATTATTTACGTACTCAATCTATATGTTCTAGAATGCAATTAACTAGAACTAGTTTTTCTATGTGCATTGATGAAAAACTAGTTGGATTTTCTGGTAAAAAGTATGGACACAACGTAAATAAATTATCTGCAGTATAGTTTTGTACGAAAATTCCTTTCAGACAAGAGACTTGGAGCACTTCTCCGACTTTTGGTGGGATTTGACCCACATCTCTAATCCTGATTGAAAATCTAGTACAAAATTTGCTTGTCCAATGGTCGGATATGTTCAATGTGCATTGATGAAAAATGTTACTTGTCTTGGATATATATGTTCTAGAATGCACAATTAATTGTTCCAAGTAGTTTTTCTATGTGCATTGATGAAAAACTAGTTGGATTTTCTGGTAAAAAGTTTCCATAATGTAAATAAATCGACAAGGCTACCTATTTAAGTGCATTAACGACATTGACCCAAATTCAACAAACATATATATATGTACTACACTTATATTTCCAATCAAAATTAAAGGGATAATTCGTACATATCTACTTCTTTAAACTCTTTTTTCATTTAGAGCTCAATTGATAGATGGTTAGTTGCATTGAAAAGCTATGTTCTTCCTATTGGAAATTTTTTCATTCAAACAAAACTACATGGAGAGATCAAAAGCAAACTTAAAATTCCAAATGTACTTCAACCATCCAAAAGGGATTTGTGTAGCATTACTTGACATGCCATGCCAATTATAGTGAACAACTATCCAAAAGAAACATTTAACATTATATACCACATGTGCCAAATGTAGATTGAAACCATCCAAAACTTTAAAATTTTAAAAACTTTTGATAATATATCGTGCAACATTAAAACATTAAACATCACATGCGAAATGTAAATTGAAACCATTCAAAACTTGAGTTTAAAAAACTTTTTGATCATATATAGATCGTTACTTCACATGCCATGCCAATTATAGTTCAACTAGATGGACAATAGAAACATTTAACATTATATACCACATGTGCCAAATGTAGATTGAAACCATCCAAAACTTTAAGTTTTAAAAACATTTTGATTATATATCGTGCAACATTAAAACATTAAACATTTAAAGTTCATTAAATATCACATGCAAAATGTAGATTGAAACCATCCAAAACTTGAGTTTTAAAAACTTCACATGCCATGCCAACAACATTAATTTATAGATAACAACATTACTTACATTCACATGCCAAAAGTACTAAAACCATCCAAAAATTAAATAAAACAAATTATATAATAACAATGTAATAAAATATGTCCAAAAATTGTAAATCTCACAAGTATCAAACTGTATCAAGTTTAACAAATTTTAAAACCATCTAAATTTTGAAATCAAATCTACCGTAAATCATGTCCATCAAATGGAGACGAATCTAGCGTCTTCCCTACTAGGGTCTCATTCCGCGCCCTATCCTGTGAATGGGAAACCTACATACACAATGCACATGTACTTGAACATTAAAATTTGATGTTTTAAAAATGAATGAGAATATATATATCTATAACTTCATGTAAAAAACAAAATATAACAAAAAAATCATGCAATACCTCATAAGGTTCCCTCTCCATTTGATGAACAAGTTCTCCCATAGGAACATTTGTAGCAGTAAACTGTACAATATACATGTAAAGTTATATATATATATATATATATATATATATATTAAAAACTTTCAAATGAAAATGCACATGTACATATATAAACTTATTTTCAATAATATTAAAAAAAGGAACTAAAGACAACTTGTTCAAATGTTGTGGATGTTCCTATCTCCGTCGCTAGAGTCCCCAGATTAAAGAAATCTTCTATAGGAACCTAAATTCAAAAAAATTTAAATAACTCAAAATATAGATCTCTCTCTCTCTCTCTCTCTCTCTCTCTCTCTCTCTCTCTATATATATATATATATATCTCAATTTTTAATGGAACTTTTTGAGGTAGAATATATATATATATATATATATAACTTTTAAACATAAATTTTAAACTTGTGAAAAATTGTCCATACTTGTGGCTCATCTCCCAAGGAAGTAGAAGGTAAATCTCCCAAGGAAGAAGAAGGTACCGCCATCCCAAAAACATCAGACAGAATCAGTACCTGTTAAAACATTTTATCAAATTATATATATACATACATGTACATGTGTGGCAACAATTATTTATTTTAGAGTCACTTAAAAAACACTAACATTTGCCAACATATCATGATGGTCAGACCCATCTGCATCGTTTGAACCAGAGGTCCCGAACGTGATATTAACATTTTTGTCACGCATCATGCCTGAGAACTGCAAATGGTGTTTTAACATATAATCATACATTTTTGTTAGATTAATTTACACATACAAATAAATGTATACATGTACATACACATGTATTTATTACAAATTGTACACATGTATATGTAAAAATAATTTCAAACCCTAAGGTCACTAACACATACCATTCCGGTGCCCTCTTCCTCATGAAAAATTAGGTCTTGCAAACCATTGCGACAATTTATTGCATATGTTTGGAGATCTTCAACATTCATGTTGTAAATCTCCTCATCTGTACAATAAACAAAATTGGCACGTGCATTTTCACATGCTCTTTGTTGATTTAAACAAAGATCGACTCCACTCAATTCGCTATGAACATTGTTGATCATAACATCCCTTGCTTCTCGACTTATTTGAGAAGTAGCATCCATCTCTGATCGCAGAGTTTCGACTCGAAACGGTCGACTCACCAATGGTGGCTCAGGGCGAGGCAACTCCACATCTCGCTTAGCGCCCTTATGGTCATATAATCGACCTTTCCCCGGGCCAAAAAATTCTGAAGGAAGGTCATTGTAGTTGGGTTTCATACCCAAAAAAAAATCTGCATAAAACATTTGTGCAAAATAAACTGGAACCTCATCGTTTCATGGAAGCCTTCCAAAGGCCACAAGATGTGATCATACAAATAACCAGCTTTGTCTGGGTGCTTGAAATACTGCACCTTCAAAATTTTTCTTTTTGGCCCTTCCTTATAATTAAACATTGACTTGGCCTCTGCTCTTGTAACTTTTTGTTTTATGTCCTGCCATTTATCGGGACCTATCACTGTTTCTTTTCTCTTTCTCATCAGTTCTACAAACGAATCAGTCATTGACCCCAAATTTCTGTACACCTTTACCATTTCACCCAATGAATGTGAAACTATTTCAAGGCTTTGTCTACTCTCAGCAGGTAGAGACAAAGCCATGAGATCTCTTTGCAATTTTTCATGAAGGCTTTCACACCTTTGTAAGGTGCATTCCGCCATGTTGGTTTCCCATGGTATATCAGTAATCTCAGCCGGATAAGTTGTGCTGGGTTGACAGCCTTCTTCTTGAATGTAGCGGGCTGCCCTGCGTCTATTTTGACCACTAGCTCGAACATTTTCGGCCTCTGCATCAATATATATATATAATTTCGTATATTAGAAAAAACACGTGTAAAAAAAGTTGTACAAATTTAATGAAAAAATATTGAAATTGATGGCAACCTTGATGTTGTTGGTTAACATCTTCTCCAACATGACCCTGCTGAGAACCAGACCCAGAATGACGCTGCTGAGAACCAGACCCACAATGACCCTGTTGAGAACCAGCAGTCGTTGATTGGCCTTTGGGGGAATAAATATCACCCCCTTCCCGCAACCTGCTACCACTCATACCTCGACCGATTGAACCTTGGCCACACTCCATGGATGGAGTAGAAACCCTTCTCCTCTTACCTCCTAAAAATTAAAATATGAAACTTATTAACAACTAATTTAACTCACAAAGTTAATAAAAAATCAATTCCATATGTACACATATGTATGGAGATTTAAGATTATATTTAAATACCATGAACATCCCCCGATCCCTGAACCTCCATATGGGATTCGGCTAATCTTCGTCGTTCATCCTCCATGATATATATCTATTGGTCAACATTTACACAAAATAGATTTCAAAAAATCAATTTGTAATTTAGTGTACACAAATTATGTAGAACACAACTTTCAAAGAAATAATTGATCATGTGTGAAACTAAATTTAATCGAAAAAGATATTATAAAAATGATAAGTTCACCAAATTGCGCTTTACATGGTGGGAGAACACTTGGTATAAAATTTACTACTTATACACTTTAGTTTGTGGGAGAAATGACACATGTACATAGTTTACCTTAAATTTGTTGTGTTTTACGGATATTAAAATGAAGAACTTCTATTTAGATCCATTCCAGAGATTGACTGTAGGGGCATTTACTAGATATGTCACCTTTCATAAAAGATGAGATCCAGAGGCTACCCGGCCCTTTACAGACTCTGCCTATAGAACTTGTAGAAGTAAACACTAGAGGCATTAACAATATCAAAGAACGTTTTCATGCTCAGACATGGGAATGTGTCTCTTTCCCTACACAAAAAAATAGTTCAAGGTAGTTAATCTTCATAGACATGTCATCAAGCAGGTCAATGTGATCATCCCCAACTTACTTTTCATGAAATTAGGCTTGGAATCCTCTACAACCTGGTGGATGGAGTTGAATGGGAACTAGGTCAAGGCCTTTACAAAATACATGCTAATGAATAACACTTACTAGGTTATGCCAACAAATAAAGTGGGAGAAATTTTTTCTCCTCGAGGTTATCCAATTGGGTGTGTAATACCAACTTCACCCATTTCCTAACAGGTTTCTCTCTTAGGTTACAAAGTGTCTTCACCATTAGTTATATATTTTTCAATTTCCCGTGGATTCCTTGAATTTTTCTCCTACCATCTCCCTCTCTCACTCCCCAAATTATTGTCATCAAACATGCCCCATTGAGGATCTGGAGCAATGTTTGCACCATACTTAGAACTGTCATTGCTGCTAATTGAAATTGGAGAGTCATGTATACTAGATTTCTTGCTTAAGTGGCTCTTACTTGGACAATATCTTGAGATGAGTTTGACATGATGGTCATATGAGGCTGGAAGCTACTTGGTGTAATTTTCCTTAAATCTTCAAAAAAACAGAGCAAAAATGTCATTTTCGATCATTTTTTATTAGCTTCTGCATACAACAGATGTTATCACAATTGCAACACAATCATGTTCCATAAGCATGAATTATGAATGTCACAAGCCAAATTGCAAGGAAATTTGCATTCATTTTAGGCAAAATAAGACTATGACATTAAGGTCCATGCTAGAAAAAATTATGCAAATAAGGTTGCTAAGTCTTGATACTTACCATGTGTTTCAAAGGCATAACGAAGGTTGGCTTTGAGAGTGTCCTCTCAAAGCCCTGTCTTGAGATGAAATTTAATTCAATGTCTCTTAGAGTTGCAAGGTGGAATTGATAGAACTATTTTATTTCTTTACCATAGATGGATATCTCCTTTCATCTATACCTTTCTCTACCATATTATTTCCAAGTGAAATGGGAATTTTCACATTTTGAATGCCATTACCATGTAATTTGGTAGTCTGCTAGCTAGACCTATCACAAGTAAGGTTGTCATATCAAACTATTTCTCTTGCTCAACTTAGTGACCATGACTCTCTTCTCACACTGCTTACCATATAAGATCTTCAATTGTACATGTCACGCAAAGTTGGGGGTTCTAGGTCTACACCTATTAGGTAAAGTTACATATTTTATGGCATTGTGGTCCTTAAATTTGGAGGTGTTCCACCTAAAAAAGTAGGCATTAAATATGGATGGAAAGGATTTGTTTTAACTTTGATAGAATTTCCTCATGGAATTACTGAATTTCTCGATGACATCATGATAGCTTTGCTCAGAGAAGAAGGTTTTGGAGGAGAAATTGAATTCTTTTGACTTATTTTTGGCATTGAAGTTTGATATATAGTAGTTTTGATGACTCCATTGATGACCTTGCCGAGGAATTTGATGCACACATATTGACTTTGAAGATGGTTTAGAAGATGTTGAAGTTGTAGATTTTGGTGTTGTCACCGAATGTTTCTTTGTTGTTGGACTTGATCAAGACAATTTAACTTTACGAGCAGATTGAAGACCTTGAAGAGGTTTTAGATTTTGTTGTTCTCACTGAAGGTTTTTGTCTAGAGTTTTGTTTCTTAAACCATCATTTCCATAGGACATTTTTGGTGAATAGATTCTTGACCTTGATGAGAGGATATGATACCTTGAAGAGGCTACATCTTTTGGTGACGTCACTAATTGTTTCTCTATTATTATGTTCGTTAAACATCTCAATTAGGGCGAGGCAACTCCACATATATTTTACAGTTTATGGGACAAAAATCAATATGTAGAAATATTCACTCGGTTTTTATAATTGGATAGAAGAATGACTTAAAATGACCTTGTATGTCTTCTCGTTTTAGAGCTCAAATTTTTAGGAAGGATTTAAGTATCCACCTTTCAAGAATCACTAGAAGAGGTTGATAAAGAATATAGTAAGACTAAAAACTAACCAATGATGTAATAAATGGATTTCTTGGGAGGTAGATTGGCATAAGGACTTTTGGTAGCTAGAAATTTTCCAAATAAGTGAATGTATTTGAAAACCAAACCTCTAGTTTATTTTGGTTTAGACAAGGTCTAGAATTTGAAAAGTGAATTCCCTCTTTCTTCCTCTTACATGTCCAATGATCAAAATTTGGATTGAGGGAAAAGATTTTCCTAGAAATAAAAATTTTGCATTTTATAAATGTGTAAACATGAGTTTTTAAAATCTAATTAACTCATAAATTTCTCACAAAATACACTTAAATCTTGACACATAAACCCCTTCCCAATTGGCTAACTTTAGACGATCCTAAACATATTTTTATTTAACTAATGAGGGAGATAGCCCAACAAAACTAGTTTGTCCATATTCAAATCAAGTTGGTATCAAAGTACAATTTAGCTCATTTTAGTCAAGGTTAGTTAGAAGAATTAGATATTGGTTTCTGTCTTCAATTTCCTCTCAAAATGAATGTGTACGTGCTTTTGAGAGACACACTAGAGGAATAAGGTCCAAATTTTTGATGAAAATGTGCTATGAAAGTAAAGGGTTAAAGGCAAACATGTACAAGGCATAGTTGGGTACAAGGCATAGTTGAGCCAAATGTTGTTGAGGAAGGGCCTAATTATTTGGGTCTTGGTTATGGAAAACATGATGGAGAATGCTCCAAAGCCAAGGAGGCACATGAAGCTATTCCAAGAAGGAATTTTATTTCGTGTTCATTACCTCAAGCTTGTGAGGTTTGTGTTCATGATGAATGGAAAAGTTTGACACCCACTTTGCAAGAAGATGTTAATAATCATGCAGCTAATGAGAATGTAAAAGAAGAGGATGTTGAAAGCTCTAGAGTCATTGAATTCATTGCTAGTATTCAAAGGAGAGCCACTACCTCATGTCAAATTCACCTCCTCAAGAAGGCGACAACGATGAATGTTCAAGGTATAAATTTTCCTCTAATCAAATTGCTTTTGATTATGATAAACATGGTAAATATTCAGATAAGATATAGAAAAGAACTTGCATGTTCCTTTTGTGGTTTGAATAATCATAATGTTTATAGATGTTGGAAGAAGATATCCATGCACATGAAACTTTCTAAATAAATGAGGCAAAAAGTCAAAGGCCCATTGGACAAGGAAAATGATGTTGAAAATAAGTTGAAATTTTTTATTACTCATTGCCATAAGAAAGGTCACCTTGTAGAATATTTTGCTACATACAACACTGAACATTTTTAAAACATAAACTAACTTCTAGCAAACAATAATATTAAATTAGATTTAATTGTTTGTGCAATTGAATTGATGTGCATAGAAAAACTGGGAATAGATATCTTTGATACATACAACACACAAATGCAAAATCTTAAAAGATAAATCAATCTTGCAAACATAAGGGTATTTAACTAGACAAAAATGTCCATATAGATTCAGCCAGAAACCCAGACCTAGTCAAAGAAAACATGAACCAATGGTTTATTTCAGCTCTACATCAACGTTGAAAAATCGAACTATTATGATGTGTTACAAATCAGCCTACATGGAAAAGTGTTGGTCGGCCTAAAAGGAAGTAATTCTATCTATATTTATATACCTTGTCTATGGCTCTTTTGATAAGGAATAACTCGGCAATCTCTGAAAACAGTTTACAGATTCTTGTAAGATTCAATACGAATATGTTGATGGGCTTTCAGTGTGAAGTTTAAAGAGTTTGAAAATAGTGTGGATCTATTGTTCGGTCATCTTTGAAGCAGATTGCGGATAGTATAGTATGAAGCAGATTGCATATAGTGTGAAGCAAATTGCGGATAGTCTAAGGAAGATTACAAATGCCAGAAACAAATATGTGGATATATGTTGCAGGATGCAACACCAACTAATGTTGTTGATAAGACTGTTAAAATAGAGACATACCACGAACCCAAGGGTTTATCTGACCCTGCTGTGTCAAAGGTTAATGTTGTGGATAAGACTGTTAAAATAGAGATAGAGAACAAACCCAAGGGTTTATCTGACCCTGTTGTGTCAAAGGTTGATCAAAATAAGAAGAAAAAACAAGGCAGCAAGGAAGAAAACAATGAAGATGGTAGTGGCAAAGATAAGTTTTCCGGCTTGATTTTTATGTGTAATTCTCAAACAAAGCAAGAGTGTTTCCGATACAAAGTGTTTGGGTTGCCACCAACCAAAAAGGAGCTTGTAGAAAAGGTGAAGCCCGGAATGAAGCTCTTCTTGTATGATTTTAACCTTAGACAAATGTATGATATCTACAAGACAACGTCTGCCGGAGGAATGAATGTGGAACCAAATGCTTTCCGGAGTTGTAAAAGGCCACTCCCAGCACAGGTAATCTTTTTATACATGAAAGGGGTGCATCAAGCTTGTGAAGTTTGTATTCATGATGAATGGAAAATTTTGACACCCACTTTGCAAGAAGATGTTAATAATCATGCAGCTAATGAGAATGTAAAAGAAGAGGATGTTGAAAGCTCTAGAGTCATTGAATTCATTGCTAGTATTCAGAGGAGAGCCACTACCTCATCAAATTCACCTCCTCAAGAAGGCGACAATGATGAATGTTCAAGGTATAAATTTGCCTCTAATCAAATTGCTTTTGATTATGATAAATATGGTAAATATTAACATAAGATTTGGAAAAGAACTTGCATGTTCCTTTTGTGGTTTGAATAATCATAATTTTTATAGATGTTGGAAGAAGATATCCATGCATGTATGAAAATTTCTCAATAAATGAGGCAAAAGGTCCAAGGCCCATTGGACAAGGAAAATGATGTTGAAAATAAGTTGCAATTGTTTATTACTCACTGCCATAAGAAAGGTCACCTTGTAGACAAGTGATGGTTAGATTTCTTATCCAATTAAGGCCTTGCATGTATTTTGATGTTTCATGAATTTCTTTGCAAATTCAAAGTATGGTGCATGTTGCATGAAGCAAGGTGTTGAAGGTAGAGTTATGTTGACACACTTAAATGCAACAAATATGGAAATTTGTACATGAGCTATTATTTGACTTGAGAGTCAATTGTTTGAAGAGGCATGTTTTGTTGACTTGTGTTTGGTTGATGGTTTTGTACACCAATATGTAAGAGTACATGGAGATATTCACATGATGTGAATTTTTTTTCTTTGAAGGAGAAAAATGATATATCAGCGAGCTATGTTTCTTGCATGATGTGTTTTCAGTTTGATGGTTTTGTTTGTGACAAGACGTCACAAGATTTTGGGAAGGTCCACTCTTGAGCGAGAGCCTCATGATTACAACCTAATCATGAGAATCAAATGGCATGAACCAAACATATTGTGTATTAAATGAGGAATTTCACTCTCCCAATCATTTCTAAATCACCCATATCACCAAGAAAACACATTTTAAAAGAACATACTTTAGTAGGGGAAAGACCTTAGGTCCTTTGATTGTGCACATGTGTGAAAAATTGAAATTGGCAATTTGCAAAAAAGTGAAATTATGAATGAAACCACGAAAAAAAAAATCCCAAAAGTAGTAAATGATTTAAATAGACCTAATTAATTATTTACCAACATAAATTCTTCAACTTTTAGCAACTAAATGATAAGTAAAAAAATAAATAAATTTGTAATTATGGTTCGAAAGTTACATAATCTTAAGAATCCAAAAAACAAATTATTTTTCAAAATGTATTACTTTCAAAGTATCAACAAAGAATGTACAAGGGTGTTCAATGAATTAACACTATTTATTTAAATTCCATGATGTATATCTTACTCATAATTTTAACAAATTATTAAATAATGATCTAGATTGGATAATTATATTATTTGTCATATATTTTAATGCTTATAGAGTGAAAAAAATGAAAGAATCAACTTGTAGGGTCATTTTAATGGTGGGTGGAGAATTGGGGTCTAAAACCTTTTGGAGTCATTTTTAGGTATTAAATGACATTTCTGGGGGTCAAACGATTATCCCTTGTGCCGAAATCTTGACCATTATTCTACACTTAAAGACATATCCAATGGTGCAAGAAAAACATCAAATTAAGTTCATTCAAAAATTATGCCTTTAGTAAGTTGACCTATCATGTTGACCACCATGGTACGAGAGAATGTCATTTTAGCCGCATTACTCATGCATAGCAAGCTAGCTACATGTGGAATTTTAACAAGACTCTAAAATATCTAAAATCACAAACCTCATTAATGGTTGACAGAGTCAAATCTTACACCTAGTTGGCTATCACGCTATGTTAAATACTTGGCCACTAGGAGGAATAAGAGTTCCATTTTGTGTTATTGTATTTTGTTCCATAGTTGAAAATACAACTAGTAGTGTGAAGTTAGAGAGAAAAATGTATGAAGTTAAGGTTTTATAGCCACCTTACATGCCAAAAGTCTTATAGCTAACTCTAGAGAGATTACCTCTTTCTTTGTACTTGCATATTTTCCATACCAAAAAAGAGATATTAGAGCATGTTTACATTTTAGTGTTGTTTTTCTCCCATAAGGATTTCCTAGGGAAAAAGGAGTCTAGAACATCATTACTTTTTAGGGTTGTTTGTCTCCCATAAGGATTTCCTAGGAAAATAATTGTGTTGATTGTCTAGAGATATGTATGTGTGTGTTTCATTATGTTCTCTATTTCTTACATTGTGTTTCATTATGTTTTATATTTCTTACATTTCTGCCCTCCTATTTTTCTTTCCAATAAAGGTTTATAAAGTAACATGAGAAGAAACATGAGACTTGGAACAATCATTTTCATTATCTATATGGAAGGCAAAAAGGATTATATCCCCTTAAGCTTAAACTTATGTAGTTTGTATGAAAAGAGAGAGCCTAATATAGCAGGCATAAAAATACTTTCCTAAAAAATGATAAAACATGTGAAAGCAAAATTTAAAACATAAATCAAGATATCAAACACAATGATATTATGATGGAGAGAATATTTCTGCAGCCAAAATGAACATGCAAACTATAAACTGTAATAAAAAGATAACAATATCATTGCAAAATTTAAAAACATAAATAACGTAACACAAGGATATCTCAAAACACGTGAATGCATATGTAGAACAAAACCTGTAATAGAATATTTTGCTACATACAACATTGCAAATTTTTAAAACATAAACTGACTTCTAGTAGACAATAATATTAAATTAGATTTGAATTAAAAATAGATATAAGTCCGAGAAAAGAGTTGAATTGTTATTCTCCTTAGGATTTCCAAAAAAATAGGTATCTGAGTTGTAATGGTTGACGAAAAATTACAAGAATGACTAGTGAAGTGTACTCTGCCAATTTCTTAGGCTAAAAAAATTAAATCGTTTTGCACTAGATAACGATTATTTGTTTTCTAAGCTTAAAGACTGTGTTAATTGTTAGACGGGTAGCAGAGGTTTAAGACCCTAGCCGGAGTAACCAACCTGGGTCCTATGTCTTCTGGTACCATGTCATGAATTATATAGTTATCAGATTAAAAATATGATTTCGAAGAAATCAGATTACTTGACAAAAGTTATCTATATATTTTCAGCAGTATCTAAAGCACAATGTTAAGCATCTGTAAAACAGAAATGAAGGAAAAACGACAACACATTACATCCAACTGTGCAACAAATCAGGATAACTGTATTCAAAATATTTAGAGGAAATATTTCTAATTCATTGTCAATTCACATAGACCTATTCCTGAAGTATGGCAGAGTTGGTGGGAACAGGTAGGAATTTTCCTCAATGGAATGTTGGGGCATTTAGATAGCCCCAACAGGAAAATTTTAAAATTTTTGTCTCTATGCCCCCTTAAATGGGTTAATAGGAGCTTTTATAAAACTTGTTCATTACTTACACCTGTGTGTTAACCTTCACAGGAAATCCCTGATTCCTATACACCCGCTCAGCTATAGCCTTAAGACCGGACACTCGTCAAGTCGGGTAGACAGTCATAGCCTTAAGACTGCATGCTCGTCAAGTCGGGTAGACAGTCTTGAGAAGGTGGTGGCTTATTTTGATGGATAATTATCTGAGAATGGAGATTGTGGTGGTGGAACAGTCTTATACATCAATGAAAAACATTCTATTAAAATTCAAAGTGGTTTGGGAAGGGTACAAACAAATATGCATAACTTCTACTTCTCTTTGCCATTGAAAACTATATATATTCTTTGTAGATTTAAGGTGATTCCATAATCATTGTAAACTAGTTTAATGGATTGCAATGATGTCACATTCACACACTCATTCATATCTTTGAGAAGGTTCTCTTGCTCAAACATCGTTTTAACCAGATTTCTTGTCGACATATTTATAAGGAGCGGAATAGTGAACCAAATTATTTTTCTTAAACTAACATTTCTCAGATTTTGAGAATTCTGAAAATCAAGGAGAAGCTAGAAGGTGCTATCACAAATTTCTTCCATAAAAGATAATTCTGTATCATACCCGTTGAAACCACACGCCGACGAGAGCAGCAGTAGCGCTGAAGGGAGCAGCTGAAACGCCGACGAGAGCAGCAGCAGCGCTGAAGGGAGCAGCCGGAACGTGCGAACAGCAGCAACACTAACACAAATTCGTGGGAACAATGAAATAGGTAAACGAGCAATCTTCGCGGGCGATTTATTTATAGAAATTAGTTCGGCCGAACTATTTTAAAAGTCAAAGTTCGGCCGAACTTTTGTTGCCGGTTTTCCAATCTCCGGCAAAAATTTTGTTTGCCCGTGCCGTCTATGTGTCGTCAATCTTAACAGAATCAATAGTTCGGCCGAACTTTCTAAGAAATTTCGGCCGAAATATTACAGAGTTCGGCCAAACTTTAGAAGAAGTTCGGCCGAACTATTGCCGAAAAAAGTTTTCGGCCCCCGATTCACACAAAAGTGTAACCCAGCTTCACGTTTCCGCCCTGGTTTTAAACAATTGCTTAAAAGGCTTTTTCTTGTTTGGACAGACTATAAATCCTAGTTGAAATTATTATATGTTTCCTCCCCTTCAACACTTTTATTGTTTCCATTCCATAATTTTATCTCAAAAGATATTGTGATATAGATGACTTGCCCCTTGGACCACTCTTGAAATTGTTGCACAATTAAAACCCTTTTATGACCCCATAGCCCAATGGACTAAAAGCCATCGTTATATCTATCTTTTTAGCCAAATCTTGTTCTGATTGCTTGCAGCTTCACACCTTTGAAACTATTTCCATTTAGGACATTCCACTCAACTAATAATCATGCTCAAACATCCAAAAACAAAACAAAACCCTTGTTCTTCATAACTAGCCTAATATCACACCCAAAACCTTTAAAGATAAATCAATATTTACACTTATTCGAGAGATCCCTCTCCGGATTCAAGAGGGCTAGATCCTAGAATCCCAAAGTGGTTCAAGTGTTCTCTTCGCAATTCTGGTCTCACTAATCTATTGGAATTACGGGGAACTAACAGACTGGTGATAATGAGACCAATTCCTAATGAGATTGATCATTTACAAAAATGTCACATGGTTCAAAGTGCATAAAACGTAGAAGATTCTTGTGAGTCCAAATGTTTTGATTTAGAAGCTATTATGAGATCAATTCTGGGAGAACAATTACTTGCAAACAATGACTTAAAATATTTTCCTTTTGAGACATACAAATATAACAACAGTACATGACTAACATGCTTAAATGACAAAGAAAATCTACATTCATAAGGAAACTTAATTTCATCACTCATAAATCAATGTTAATCAATATCAAATTGAGGCAAAAAAATCATAGTGCGATAATGTATATAACAGGCTACTTATACTTGTCATATAGGCTTACCACAAATAGTGGATGACCTCTTAAACCCTATTTTTATATGTAAGAGTAAGGATGTAGTAATGTAAAAGAAACCCTTGTTCAAAAAATGAAATATATCTACATTTATAAAAGAAGACCAACCAAAGCCTAAGAGGATATCCAGAGGGCAATGAGAGATATAACATAAGTGACGTTAAGAGATTGAATGGTACTAATTACCAATAAAAGAAAATAATAAATAACAAATGAAGCACAGTGAATCAAAGTCTGGAGGTCAAATACATATTAATTAGAAGATAAGTCAAGGATCAACATCAGACTGTATCAACATTCCCTATACATGATATTCTTCGGAGATAGACAAGATTCATGATCTAAAACATTACCAGACAAGAATTATTGAACATGGAACATAGATATCTACCATTATTGATCACACTAATAACAATGTTGTGTTAAATGGGTTAAACAATATGATCTTTATAATAGGATATTGAATTGGAGAGTTAAAGAACTTAGAAGTAGGGGAGAAAGGAATTTGAATATTCTGGTCAGCGTAGTAGAACTTTACTAGAGAGCTACAATCCTACAATTTGATCACAAGAAAATCTCTAGTTTCAACTGGGCATAGATTTGGAAAAGGACTTTGTATTATTCAGATGCACATGGGACAAAAGCACAAAACAACAAGTTTACCTTTAAGAAGCATATCTTTGGTTTAAATATGGCCAGCAGAAAACCATGCCTAGTCATATAAAGGCCTTGAAAGGACTGATGCAGTTATATGAAAAAAATGATTATGAAAAAGCAACGTTACTGAATAAATATTCCCATATATTATAATAAAATAGTGTTCAGTATCATTCAAGTCCCCTCACAATCCTTAGGGAACATGATCTCAACAGAAATCAAATTAGGACATGGACTTTAGGATAGCAAAATATGAGAAGCTGGTGTGAATTTGACCCATTGGCTAGAGAAGTCCAGCCTAACTCTACCTAAAAAACAAAAAATAAACAGAGAGGAAATTCTATGATCTTGTCAAACGATGACCTTGCCAGGAAATAGAAGAGATTGATGCAATTATTATAGCATAATTTGTATAGGGCTATTCATCTCAAAATAATTGCAGGGAATTATAAATATCTTCTGGTTATGTGGTTTTAGAACCCTAAGCACTTAATGCCAAACAAAAATAGTGCCCAAAAACATCATAAGATCAGGGCTTCCTCTTTGAAGAACCTTTGTATGGTGTAACATACAAAATAGTTTACTTGGTTCCAAGTAATATCGTGGGGCACTCAATTAGAAGTAATATGGTGCGACATGCAGTTACTATTTTAAGAACTAAAAATAATTCTAGAAAATACAAAGGCTGTAATGGAAGAATGTAAGTTACTGAGGTTTTCGCCCCTTTGAATTTTTTGCACCTTATGCTTAGCCTCAAGGACGAAGCGAGAATTTGTTTTAATGGATTTAGAAGAGGATAAATTGCCTCTTTTCCAGGATGATTGGATGCCTTCTTTTGGCATTGGGCACAAAATGACTATAAGAAATGAAGCTCCATGTTCCAACAAATAAAATGATATTATGATAACATAAGACACATTGAAAGGACTTCCACATCACTCTAGCAATATTGCATTATGATAACCAAGAAGAACAAGACAACTATGATCATCCTATTGAAAATGGGATTGAATCAAGTCTTGAAAATGCTGAAGTGTGTGTTAAATCATCTCCAAGGTTTTCGCCCCTTTAAATTTTTTTCACCTTATGCTTAGCCCCAAGGATGAGGTGAGAAGTTGGTTTAATGTATTGAGAAGAAGATAAATTGCCTCTTTTCCAGGATGATTGGATGCCTTCTTTTGGCATTGAGCACAAAATGATTATGAGAAATGGAGCTCCATGTTCCAACAAATAAAATGATATTATGATACCACAAGACACATTGAAAGGACTTCCACACCACTCTAGCAATATTTCATTATGATAACCAAGAAGAAAAAGACAACTACGATCATCCTATTGAAAATGGGATTGAATCAAGTCTTGAAAATGCTAAAGTGTGTGTTAAATTATTTTGTTCATCTAATTTGAAGAACAAGTTTCTACCACTATATAAGAGTTTCTCATTAAATAACTTTTGGATCTGAACAACAAGCTTAATGTATTTAGATTTCCCATGAGCCTAATCATTGAAGACATTAGATTTAAATCAGTTGGATGAAGAGGAGATCAAAATTTGCAGCCATACATATGAACAAAGTGTTATCTAGCAAACAAATAGTGCAAAACATATTTGTGATTATGTTGATTTGATGAAATTTTTAGATCTAGCCAAAGAGTACATTAGCCTATTGCCGGAGAATATTGACAAATCTTGTAGCATTTTTTCTTTATTTGCAGGTTCAAAGGAAGACATGCTCCTTGTTCAAGTGTTTGGGTACATTTTCAGCGTGCTTGATATATTTATGTTATATATGGTGATCAAGCACGAAGGGAGAAATGCATGGATTGATGCTTGTTTGAATTTAATAAGTTGATTTTTGATATATCTCTGTTATATATGGTAATCAAGCATGAAGGAAAAATTGCATGGATTGATGCTTTCTTGAGGTGGTTGCAGTGGATATTTGATTTCACTGAAAATTTACCACTTCAAGTAAGCTACAATAGAGTAGAAAATGAATAAGCCCACTTGGACATTAGCTGCAGTATTTTATTTTTGTCTTCGGCCGATGCTCATGTACAATGAGATTCCGGGGTTCTTGCATCCTCCAAAGTGGACCAGGTGTCCTGTATGCTTGGAGTCAACTGTTACCCCTTCCACATCAGTGTGGTCCCTAAATGAAAATTTTTAGGAGCATTTGAAGAACCACATTATGTGGCTCTCATACAATTCAGAGGGCAAAAGAAAGAGTACTTCCACGTTTGATGACCTTGCCACGAAATAGAAGAGATTGATGCAATTATTATAGCACAATTTGTATAGGGCTATTCATCTCAAAATAATTGCAGGGAATTATAAATATGTTCTAGTTATGTGGTTTTAGAAGCCTAAGAACTCAATGCTGAACACAAATAGTGCCCAAAAACATTATAATATTAGGGCTTCTTCTTTGAAGAACCTTTGTATGGTGTAACCTATAACATCGTTTACTTGGTTCCGAGTAATATGGTGGGACATTCAGTTACTATTTGAAGAACTAAAAATAACTCTGCAAAATGCAAAGGTTGTAATGGAAGAATGAGTGCATGTTTACAATACTGAGAGTACATAACTAATGACTGATGTATCAAACCTATTGAAGGAAACATCAGACAAGTTCTAGCAATGAAAGGATTAGGATTATGTGGAATACTCAAGTAAAATAACCATCTGATTCATGTTCACAGGGAAACGTGCAAACTCGCCATTTGTACTAATTCAAAGATGTTTAATGCTGTTGGGAAAAATACTGAGAGGGGGGGGGGTGAATCAGTATTTACAGCATATTCAAAACTTTTTACTTTTTCATTCCTTAAAACCCATACGCTACTTTCCTTCAGTAAACCGGCGTATATACGCGGATCCCCTTTATTAAACTCGCGTATACACAGAGATCTAGATATGTAATTAACTCTTCACTTAGATCATTCAATCATTCATTCATCAGATGTTCAATAAACTCTAAACATGTGCAGTAATAACAGAATAAATCATCACACAAAGCATCACACATGAACACCAGGATTTTTAGGTGGAAACCCAAATCGGGAGAAAACCACCGCTGCAGTTGCTCACCCTTCAATATTTTATTATAGAGAAAACATCTTACAACATATGTGCTGGCGCAGACTTGACCAGCACGCAGGCACCCACCTGCGCTCGTTTACCAGCCTCTCCTGGAAGGGAGCTACGACCCCCTGACTCGTTTACCAGCCTTTCCTGGAAGGGAGCTACGACCCCCCGATCTCGTTTACCAGCCTCTCCTGGAAGGGAGCTACAACCCCCTGACTGAAGGCTACAACCTTCAGCACCACCTTGGACCACGTTTCATCAATTTTCACACTAGATCCAACCACTTCAATAGAACAACACTTGCAGGCCACATTTCATCATATTTTCATACTGGACCCTTTTCATACTTTTAAGCACAACCATACATCATCAACAGATACATATCAACACAGATCAGATAGCAGAAACACAGCAGAACAGATCAGATATTTCATACCCCTTGCTTCAGCAAACCCTAGTTTGCATACGCGCTTTTACTTCACCGATGTCGCATATATACGCGCTTTCGTCCACACAAACCAGCGTATACGTCAGTGTATATTTTATTGCGCATACGCGCTTTCTCTTCGCTGAAGCCGCGTATATACGCGCTTCCTCCGCGGCGAAGTAGCGTATAGATCTTCAATCATTGCAGAGCAGCATACTTCATCAGATCAGATATTCAGTTCAGATCTACCCTTTTGCTTCAGACAGATGTTCGCCTAGATGCTCGCCTCATCACAGATCTAAGCCTTCCATAATCAGATCTAGCAAATACAAGAGCAATTCAGATCTAGATCTCCTTCTTCATCATTGGTGCATCATACATTCAGATTTATCATTCAAGTGTAACCCTTTCCATTCAGATATACTTCAGAGAGAAGTATTCATTCAAGCTCAGACATCTTGCACCACACTTATCATTTGCACAATGAATTTCTTCTCCTTATATATGATTACCCTTTGTCAATACCATGAGCCCCTTTTTCAATACCATGGATCAAAACAATACCATAAGCCCAAAACTATCTGGACGGGGTCAATTAGGCGGATCATTACCCAATTCAATGGGTTAATACCATGGTGGTTACCCTTGGTTTTGCACTTTTTGAGCGCTTTTTCCCATACGCGACTTGGCACGTTCCTTTCCGCGTGTATACGCGATTTCACCTAAGAATATCCGCGTATACAAAGAGACATACTCTTTTCATCATACTTTGAGCACATTCTGAATTCTTTTCTTCATTGCCTTCTGTACACACTGTAGATACATCATATTTTCTTCATCAGGAACATATTCTCTCAAGCACAACTTCATCATGGATTGCCATCATGACAAATACATGTCAATGGCCGCTGTCTTCATCTTCATCTTGGCTGCTATCATGACAACCCTCACTGTATTTCCAACAATCTCCCCCTTCGGACTTGATGGCAACCATGATGGTGTTTGGTTACCACAGCAGATAGATATCATGTCACTCTCCCAAATATGTCACATCATTATCTTCTTTTTATTCAAACACCATGTTACTCTCCCCCTTTGACATCAAGGGCAAAGGGAGGATAAAAAAAAAAACAACATTCTCCCCCTCATGTGGAAGAAACATTTTGCAGATCTGATATGTGCTGAAGTGGCCATGCTCCCCCTGAGTTCATGCTGAATCTTCAAACATATTTTTCAATAAAGTACATGATTCAAAGACTTTCCTATCACCAATGACTCATACTTACAACAAATATCCAACCAAGTGGACTTACATATGAGACTCAAGTACCCAACCAAGTGGGTTTACACAATTGACTCAGCTACCCAACCAAGTGGGTTTACAAATTTGACAAGTCCTTACATGACTGAATATTACAATTTTACAACATGGGTCTCAACAAGACCTTTTCATCAAACTACAAATATAGCTTTTAAGACCAACACCGGAAAGACCTCAAGAGAGATTATAAATCAGAAACACCATAATGCCAACAATGCATTATACTCAGCAAAACGAATGCTCCCCCTGAAACTGTGCAACCAAGCAATCTTTCCAAATGACTAAGGCTCCCCCTTAGTTTGTGCATCCTGAAATCTTCCACCAACAAATCATCAAGGCATCTTCATCAAAACATTAGAAACAGAATTATGAGAACTGGAACACCACCAGAGAAACCAAACAGTATCAGAGATACCAGACAGCACTGCAGCTGTGCTGAAGAATGCTGAACCAACCAAAAAATTGTCAGCAACCAAACATACGCGGTTTTATGTGCAGGAACTCGCGTACATACGCGACTGTGTTTCATGAAACCCGCGTATCCCAAGCCATCTTCTAAAAATTATGCAGATTTTTTCTTTTGACTGGCAGAGAACACTCCCAGCTTCTGTCTTAGATGCTCGAACGCTTCCTTGGGCAGAGGTTTGCAAAGATATCGGCACTTTGCCTTAAGTAACATACTCCAACTTCACCTTGCCTGCCACTGTCACGTAAGAAACTATACTGATGTGGAAATGTGCTTGGTCTTTGAATGCACAACAGGATTCTTTGAGATACTGATGGCACTTGTATTATCACACATAATGGAGATAGGAGTTGCACATTTGATTTGAAAATCTTGCAAGGTTTGCATCATCCATAGGAGTTGAGTGCAGCAAGATGCGGCAGCTACATACTCTGCTTCAGCTGTTGATAAGGCAATATAATTTTGCTTCTTGCTGAACCAAGATGTCAACCGGGGTCCCATATAGAATGCACCACCACTAGTGCTTTTCTGATCATCAACACTTCCAGCCCAATCTGCATCAGTGTAAGCATGAAGAGTAAGATCAACATTCTTTGGATACCATAGAACAAAGTCTTGAGTTCCTTGTAGATATTTGAATATTCTTTTAACAGCCTAAAGGTGAGACTCTTTTGGATTAGCTTGGAATCGTCCAACAATCCCAACTGCATGCATAATGTCTGGTCTAGTCCCAGTGAGATAAAGTAGACTTCCTATCATTGATCTGTATTCCGGTTGATTCACCGTGGGAGAATCATCATGAGAACTGAGATTGCATCCGGTTATCATTGGTGTACTTACAGGTTTGCATTCTTCCATGCCATACTTCTTCAGAATTTGCTTAAGATATTTTGCTTGTGATAGAAATATACCATCTACAGATTGATGCACTTGCAAGCCAAGAAAGAATGTTAGTTCCCCAAGTAAAGACATTTCAAATTCTTGCTGCATGACAGAAGCAAATTTTTGACTCATAGATTCTTCGTTGCTCCCCAAAATGATATCATCAACATATACAACTACAATCAATAGTTTATCATTTTCAACTTTTGTGTATAAGTTGCTATCAGCAGACCCCTTTGAAAATCCTTGTTGATGAAGATATTTGTCAAGACGATAATACCATGCCCTTGGAGCTTGTTTGAGACCATATAGAGCCTTCTTAAGTCTACAAACAAGATTTTCATCATTTCCTAAAATGAATCCTTCCGGTTGTTCTATATATACTTCTTCTTCTAGATCACCATTAAGAAAAGCAGATTTAACATCCATTTGATAAACTTTGATTCGTTGATAGCTTGAGAAAGCAAGAAACATTCTTATGGCTTCAAGTATAGCTACAGGAGCAAAAGTTTCTTCAAAGTCTATACCTTCTTGTTGAGTATACCCTTTGCAAACCAGTCTAGCTTTGTTTCTTACAACATCCCCATTCTCATTTAACTTGTTCTTGAAGATCCATTTAGTTCCAATGACATTTTTACCATGAGGTCTTGGTACCAAATCCCAAGTGTCATTCTTTTCAATTTGCTCAATTTCTTCATCCATGGCATTATTCCAACATTCATATTTGCTAGCTTCATTGACATTGTGTGGTTCAATTGTGGACAGAAGTGCTTGATGAGTAGAAGATCCCACAAGAGTCCTCCTTGTTCGTACACCTGATTCCTTGTCTCCCAAAATCTGAGATTCAGGATGATTCTTTTGAACGTATCTGGATGGAGCTTTTTCAGATAGATCATTTTCAGGTTCTTCATTTGATTCACTATCTATATCATTTCCATCTGATGTAGAAGGCCATATGTCATCATCATCTTCTTCTGTTGTTTGTTTTTCTTCTTTAGGAGCTACAGGAGACTCGTCAATAACAACATCAATACTTTCAACAACCTTTTGAAGCCTCTTATTGTAACATGTGAATGCTTTGCTTGAAGATGTGTAGCCAAGAAGTATCCCTTCATCTGATCTAGGGTCAAACTTGCCAAGTTTTTCATCATTATTTTTTATAAAGCATCTACTTCCAAAAACTTTAAAATGCTTTAAAGTGGGAGATTTGCCATACCAGAGCTCATATGGAGTTTTATCACTGTTTACCCGGACATGAGCCTTGTTGAGAATGTTAACTGCTGCACGTGCTGCTTCACTCCAGAACATGTTAGGAACATTAGAGTCAGCAAGCATAGCTCTGGCCATTTGAACAATTGTTCTATTCATTCTTTCAGCTACACCATTTTGTTGTGGGGTGCCTGCTACAGAGAATTGTCTTTTAATGCCATGTTGTTCACAAAATTCAAAGAATTCATTTGACGAATATTCTCCTCCTCGATCAGATCTAAGACACTTGATTTTTTAATCCAATTCATTTTCTACCAGTGCTTTGAACTTCTGAAATTTTTCAAAAGCTTCATCTTTGTGTTTAATAAACGCGATCTCACACATTCTGGAGTAGTCATCAATAAATAGGATATAGTATTCTTCCCCACGTAATGACTTTTTCCTCATAGGTCCACAGATGTCAGTATGAATGAGTTCAAGAGGCTTACTTGATGAACCTTCTTTGGGATTAAATCGGACTCTGGTCTGCTTACCAAATTGACAAGATTTGCATATGGTACTTTCTGGAAGATTGATCTTGGGAAGATCACGAACAGCTTGAAGTTTGCTTGCTTTCTTGATTTGAGGGAAACTCAGATGTCCCAGTCTTCGATGCCATATCCAATTTTCTGAAGATTTGCTTAAGTAACATTGTTCTATGCCGTTGAGTACATACAGGTTGCTTGGATTTCTTTTTTCTTTTATAATGATTTTACCTGTATCAAGATCACGAACCACACATTCTTTGGAACTGAAGACCACTTCTGCTCCTTGATCACACATTTGACTAACACTCAATAGGTTATGCCTTAATCCATCCACATACATGACATCTTTAGCCTTCACCTTTTATTTTAGAAATACTGACCCTTTTCCTTTAATAACAGCAGGAGTATCATTTCCAAAAGTAACTTTCTTTTCCTTCTCTAGAGCATTATAAGTATGCAGTTTGCTTTTGTCACCCGTCATGTGTCTTGAACACCCACTGTCAATGTACCATTGATTCTCTTTACCCTCTGAAAATAACGCTATCCCACAATTTTCAACCGGTATTTCTTTCTTTTTCCACACTTTAGAGCTTGAGGGAACATGCTCTTTTGGCTGGACCTTGCTCCTGCATTCAGAATCTTCATGACCAAGGTTATTGCAATAAGTACATTCAACTTCATTTTGAAGAGGAGAAAAATTGTTATAGGTGTTCTTCTTTGGTTCATCATCCATCCTTATCTTACTTGCTTCTCTGGTCATGATGGTTTTATATGCAACACATTGAACAACTTTATGACCAAAGTTGTGACATGTGAAACATTGTCCATTGAAGTAGAAATTTCTGTGATCATGAAATCTTCTATTAGACTTTACCTGTTGGTTGTAGCCATTTTGAAAGATCTCCCTGTTAGTGTTTCTTGAATTGAGGTGATCTTGCTTTACCTGTAAAGATCCTTTGTTCCCTCGCTGAGTGGCTGAATGTAGAGAACCAGCAGTGGCTGAATGTAGAGAACCAGCAGTGGCTGCTTTTAGAGAATTTGGTGCCGATGTCCGAGAAGATTCCCCAGTATATCCAAGACCTGTTTTTATAAAGGGAGACCGTTGTACCTTGATAATCTCATCCAAGGTTTCTGAACTTTTAGAAAATCTGAGATTGAGAGAATTCAATTTCTCATTATCCTTCCTTAGACTTACTACTTCACATTCTAGATCCTCCATGCGTTTTTCTCTTGCTTCAAGCTGATTTTTAAAAGTCTCAATGATTATGTTCTTTTCTTCTAGGCTCACTTTGAGTTGAATGTTTTCTTCAATAAGATTATTGTCTTCTAGAGAATCCACAAAGGTACCCTTTTCTTCTTCACATTCTTTTGCGAGAGCCCATACTTTTGCACCAAAATTCAGCAAGGCTTTTGTATGTATACTTCCCATTGTGACGGATCTCCTTCAAGCGATCAAGCTTCTGCAGAAGAACCTCGCTCTGATACCAATTGTTGGGAAAAATACTGAGAGGGGGGGGTGAATCAGTATTTACTGCATAATCAAATCTTTTTACTTTTTCATTCCTTAAAACCCATACGCTACTTTACTTCAGTAAACTAGCGTATATACGCGGATCCCCTTTATTAAACTAGCGTATACACAGAGATTTAGATATGTCATTAAATCTTCACTTAAACCATTCCATCATTTATTCATCAGATATTCAATAAGCAGTAAACAGGTGCAGTAAGAACAGAATAAACCATCACACAAAGCATCACACATGAAAACCAGGATTTTTAGGTGGAAACCCAAATCGGGAGAAAACCACCGCTGCAGTTGCTCAGCCTTCAATATTTTATTATAGAGAAAACATCTTACAACATATGTGCTGGCGCAGACTTGACCAGCACGCAGGCACCCACCTGCGCTCGTTTACCAGCCTCTCCTGGAAGGGAGCTCCAACCCCCCGACTCGTTTACCAGCCTCTCCTGGAAGGGAGCTACGACCCCCCGATCTCGTTTACCAGCCTCACCTGGAAGGGAGCTACAACCCCCTGACTGAAGGCTACAACCTTCAGCACCACCTTGGACCACGTTTCATCAATTTTCACACTGGATCCAACAACTTCAATAGAACACCACTTGCATGCCACATTTCATCATATTTTCATACTGGACCCTTTCCATACTTTTAAGCACAAACATACGTCACCAACAGATACATATCAACACAGATCAGATAGCAGAAACACAGCAGAACAGATCAGATATTTTATACCCCTTGCTTCAGCAAACCCTAGTTTGCATACGCGCTTTCCCTTTACTGATGTCGCGTATATACGCGCTTCCGTCCATACAAACCAGCGTATACCTCAGTGTATATTTTATTGCGCATACGCGCTTTCTCTTCGGCGAAGCTGCGTATATACGCGCTTCCTCCGCGGCGAAGTAGCGTATAGATCTTTAATCATTACAGAGCAGCATACTTCATCAGATCAGATATTCAGTTCAGATCTACCCTTTTGCTTCAGACAGATGTTTGCCTAGATGCTCGCCTCATCACAGATCTAAGCCTTCCATAATCATATCTAGCAAATACAAGAGCAATTCAGATCTAGATCCCCTTCTTCATCATTGGTGCATCATACATTCAGATTTATCATTCAAGTGTAACCCTTTCCATTCAGATATACTTCAGAGAGAAGTATTCATTCAAGCTCAGACATCTTGCACCCACACACATGATTTGCACAATGAATTTCTTCTCTTTATATAGGCTTATCCTTTTTCAATACCATGAGCCCCTTTTTCAATACCATGGGCCAAAGCAATACCATGAGCCCAAAACTACCTGGACGGGGTCAATTAGGCGGATCATTACCCAATACAATGGGTCAATACCATGGTGGTTACCCTTGGTTTTGTACTTTTTGAGCGCTTTAGCCCATACGCGACTTGGCAAGTTCTTTTCCGCGTGCATACGCGACTTCACCTAGGAATATCCGCGTATACAAAGAGACATACTCTTTTCATCATGCTTTGAGCACATTCTGAATTCTTTTCTTCATTTCCTTCTGTACACACTGTAGATACATCATATTTTCTTCATCAGGAACATATTCTCTCAAGCACAACTTCATCAAGTGGATTGCCATCAAGGACAACACATGTCAACAGTCGCATGTCTTCATCTTCATTCCGTGGGTTGCCATCAAGGACAACACTCTGCATCATATTTCCAACAAATGCAATGTGTTCATTGTGGTGTGGCCATATTATCAAAATTTTAAGCATTGAATACAAATAATTCTTTCAATAATAGTTTCAAATTGTAAGTCTAGAACTAAGATGCTTGAGCTTATCATTGTTGGAAGCAATGGAATTGAAAGTTTGAAAATGCTTGCATAGCATGCAGACATATAATAGCATGAAACAGGAGAATATGCCTTAATTTTTTAAAGTTCTTCATTATTCATGCTTGATTAGATATTCAATCTGTAACATTGAAATGGTGGATGAAGTAAAAGTGGAAGTTTCAAGCCTTCCTTCACACATAGTATTTAAAATAAACAAATATAGAACAGACTATGGTGCTTGATATCTGAAAAATGATGCAGCCAATGTCTGCACTCCTAACATAGGTCTCAATTTGTATTACAGGGGCCTTGGGACTTATCATAAAAATTTCCAACCAAAGTAAAAAATTGAAGTCATAAAGATCCAATGATAGACTCCTGGAAAGCCTACAGGCTTAAAACAACAGAATTCTGATATTGTTACCTGCAGCTGCACTGTTTTAGTTTCAGCCTTATTCAAAGTGGATCTATAGAAAGTATGAATGGGTTCAAGCTTTGGTAGCATCAATATAGAAGAGGAGAGGAGCATGTCCTTAAGCTTATAAAAATCAACTTGGCATCCTTCATTTGATGAACAAGATAGAGAAGCCTTGATGTCAGAAGATGATATCAGTGATAGTCACGGTGCTATCAGAATTCTCGATATCTGAAAAACGATGCAGCCAATGCTGTGGGGAGTGTTTCCAAGTGAGGTTTGTGCACATCTATATTTACAAATCCAAAGAGAACTTATACAACATGAAAAGAAGGATATAGGTTTATTACTATAAGAGCACAGAAGAACAAGTTCTAAAAGCATATTCAACTTCAAAGCCTATGGATTAACAAGATCTCATGTTTAGATCTTAATTACAAGTTTCTCACTGTGGTGAAAGAGAATATGTTCCTTTTTCTCCTCTTCATCATCATGGACAAAAAAATTCGTGGCTGGAAAATACCATGTCTCCTTTATCTGCCCGGAAAATTTGTTCAATTGTGCATAAATAGTGTCCATTTGCAGGTGTGTTCCATCTCCTATGAGAAAAGAATACACCTTGTTATTCACATCGATCTAGCTGCATCCTTATTTTCTAGTCTATTGTCTTTCATCATTTTCCTAACCTTTTGTAAGCCATTGTAATGGCCATCGGCTACATAAATGTTTGAAAAAGTTACATAATCTGCATCATTCTTTGGATCCAACTCAAAAAGGCAGTTTGCGACATATTTACCTAACTCTAGATTCGTATGGACCCTACAGGCACCAAAAAAATATGCCAACACTGCACCATTAGGTTTTACTGGAATTTGGTTAACAAAGTCTAGAGAATCATATAGGCATGCAGCAAGGCCAAGAAGGTCCACTAAGCAGCAATAATGATATATTCTAGTCATATTTTCGATTCTTTTATTTCAATGTATAGAACATCAAGATAAAACTAAATAAATTCAATCCAAATCTTCAATCATTAAAAACAGTGGCATAAATTGTTATTTTTATAGCTATAATTTCAAATAAGTCTCTACCAAAAAATGCTCCAATGCATTTGCCAATAATTAAAGCATCTTAACCTATCACTTAACTGCTCATTAGACCCAGTCATAAATTGCAAGATTCTCTTAAACCTTCGATCAAGTCAAATCCTGGAAAATATAGGTAACAAGCAATTTACAGGAAAAACAAACACCTACATAACCTTGCAAGGGGAGCAACATGCTTAATAACCAGCAATCAGAACAAGGTTGAAATTTCTGAGAAACCAGAAGGTGGTGTCAAGAGACACCATTGAAATAAATCCAATCAAAATGACATCTCTCAGCCTCTGAAACCATAAAGGGTTATGCAGTGAATCATCTGGCAACAAAAAACCAAATTACCTCACAAACCTCTCAATGGCAGCATTCAAATTGACTTATCAAAATAATCCTCGATCATCAACTTGTACATGCAGTAGCAGTATCATTCCCATAAACATAAGGCAACATTGTGGTGCAGCCATATTATCAAAATTTTAAGCATTGAATATAAACAATGCTTTCAATAATAGTTTGACATTGTAAGTCTAGAACTAAGATGCTTGAGCTTATCATTGTTGGAAGCAATGCCATTGAAATTTTGAAAATGCCTGCATAGCATGTAGACATATAATACCATGAAATAGGAGAATATGTCGTATTAGGGCAAAAAACTGAAGATACATGACAAGAATTTTGCAGACATAGTCTCCCTAAGGCATGTTATACCCTATAGCGTAAACTAATTATGGTTCTCCAATTCTACAGGTTGGGAACAACGAACAAGTAATTATCCAATTGAACAAAACATAAACTAATTATGGTTCTCCAATTCTACAGGTTGGGAACAACGAACAAGTAATTAGCCAATTGTTGCTACTTAGTATTCATTGTCTGTTGGGAACAACCAACAAGTAATTAGCCAATTGTTACTACTTAGTATTCAATGTCTATTAGTATAATATTTTTCACTGTCTGTTAGTATAATATTTTGCATTTATTATGGACCATTGTCACACATTTATTCCCTACTACTGTTCAACAATCATTACTTGCTCCAATACAGGACTACAAAGTATATGACACATCCATGCCAACATCTCCCACATGTCATCAAACTTGCAAGAGTATAAGGGAGAATCCAGTAATTGAGTTGAGTTTACACAATAAAATTGGAAATTTGTCCTTAATCTAGTTCATTGAACATAATGATAATGAAAAGAAATTATGCAACAACACAGTAATCAAAAAATATTGTACAATACATAATGCTAATGAAAAGAAATTATGCAACAATACAGTAATCAAAAAATATTATACAAGAGTATTGTGTAGTATTGTGTACTAAAATTTTTTTCCTGATAAATGTATAGAAATTGAAAATTGGGTTCAATTTAGACACGAAAATTGGAAAATTGTTCTTAATGCAGTTCATTGAACATAATGATAATGAGCAAAAATTATGCAACAATACAGTAATAAAAAAATATCATACAAGAGTATTGTGTAGTATTGTGTACTTAGATCAAAAAATATTGTACAAGAGTATTGTGTACTAAGTACATTTTCCTGATAAATGTACAGAAATTGAAAATTAAATAGTTATATTGGAATTAGAGCATAATATAAAGAAATAGATTAGATTCCAATAACTGCGATGTCGCTGGTCTTTGTCATCTAAGAAACAGATTGGATGCCAATAAATGCAATGTCGCTGGTCTTTGTCATCTGTGTAACAAAGAATTAGTTAAAAAGAAAATCATAACATTTTTAATTAAGCAGAGGACATTTTCGAAAGAAAACATGTTGAGTCAAGATGTTAATGTACCTTTCATTTGTCAGCTGACATGTAACATTTCACTATCTTCATTCAATAGGAACTTGTTGTGGATTCTGAGATCACATAGCATATAGACAATCATTTCCTTTTCTTGCAAATATTGTTCATATGACATGGGTTTTAAACGAAGAAGTAAATCATGGACTAAAGGTTCCCTGATAGTGCAATGAACAATGTTTTTTGTGATAGATTCAATTGTAGCATTTATACAATGTTTGTATACGAAAGGGAAATTATTATTACATTTTGAACAATAAATTGTTCCATTGCTTATCAGTATGGATGAACTGATTATAGAATTGCATATTGCACAAACAGGATCGAATGGAGTTGAATAAGAATTTAATGCTTTTAGCATACCTTCAACCTGTTTATAAAATCTTCAAATGTTAATGTACAATATTACATATGAAATTCAAAATTAGCAAAAAGATCATTATTTCTATACTTACGGCATGGTTAGACGTCGTTAGTTTTCCAAGATTCTTAACTGCATCTGTGTTAAGTTCAGTTATAAAAGTTGACTAGGTTGTTCGAAATATTTTATCTTTTACATCTGTCCTTTTTGTTATGTTTTTGAAAAGGATCAGGGGAAATTGTCCTTTCTGCAATTTTTGTTCCATTGAAGTAAAGTATTGTTCATATGTATCAAACAATTGCAACTGCAAAAGATAAATTAGAATAGTTATATATTGAATTAATACATATTATTTATTAAAAATTAAGTATAAGTGGTATGTGAATACATACTGTTGCACAATCATTTTCAGAATATCCATATTTGATATGCAATATGTAGTACAATCCAACTCTTTTGTCAAGTGTAAGAGCTGCACCAATTGTACCAATTGGGTAAATTTATGTTCTTTCTGCAAATTACTTAATGGTTGTATCTGGAATGAAACAATATTCTTTGCAGAGTTCAGGCACAGTGTCTATAATGCTTGATTCATTTAGCGAAATTATTTTATCACAATCGCCACGATCATAAACGGTTTTACGCAGTATTCTGAAATTTGTTATAGATATACTCTTGCCTTGTATAATTTTCTGCTCATGTTGTTCAATTAAATGAGCAGGTATACTTAATGTTATAGTCATATTTCCTTTCTCATCTGTCAAATCAACCCGTAATATTCAATGGGCTTTGTTTGTTTTGTCAAGAAATGTGCTATATACGACCATCATGTCTCCGACGAATAACTGTCTAATAATACGACTATTCAATTCTTCAATTGATACTTTAACTGGAGGCAGTTGTTTTTGCCTGTATAAATTGCTTATTTAGATACTTGTATAAACATTTCTATAATGCTATGTTTTTTTATAAATTGTAAAGCTATAAATAAATTACAGTATAATATTGCATATGCATACGCATACCTCTTCATTGCATATGCATACCTTTTTACTGCATCATTTTGTAAGATGCTTGAATCTCCTCTTGTTGATTCTATCCGACTTGTACTAAAAATAGTAATTGCATATTTTAATACAATTTGAATATTATCATATTTTTCATAAGTAATAAATGAAGATTTTATGATAAGTAAACTATACATATATTGTAATGTTATCATATGTATTTTTCATAAGCAATAAATGAAGATTTTATGATAACTAACCTATACATATATTGTTGTTCGGTTGCCTGTAGGGACTGGCTACTAGTGCTTTTTTTACTTGTCCAACATTTTCTAATTTATACAGATTTAGTTGTACATATGTATATTAGTAAATTGTAAAGAGACAATGGATATATAGTGAGCATTAACATTGTAAATTTAGAATCTAATTTATATAGATTTAGTTGTACATATGTATATTAGTCAATTGTAAAAAGACAATGGATATATAGTGAGCATTAACATTGTAAATTCAGAATCTGAGCATATTTGTATAGTTATCATAGACATACCTCTTTAAACTCTGTGATTGAGTTGCATCCTCTACTTGATTCATGTTTTCTATATCTTGAGTATTTATCCTGTTGCAATTACGCAATTACTATTCTAAATAGCTATACAAAATCTTTTAATTGCAAGAATGTAAGTAATTTTTAACTAGAAAAAATAAAATAAAAAAAATGATGGAGATGATTGTGGGCATACTATTTGGTAGCTTCTTGTTCAATTTGCTCTTTGGTGTAGTCAATTATTTTTCCTTGTTCTTGACTTTTTTGACTTGTTTGTTCTTTTGATTTTTCATCCGTTCTCCTATTGTTATAAAATAGTAACATATATTTAGTTCAGTTTCAAAAACCATATAGAAGGAAAAATTGAACAAGAATATAAAAACCATATAAAATAAAAAGCAAGAAGTACATACTTTCTTCTTTCATGTTCCATGTTGTTGATATTTTTTCTCATTCGTTTTTGTTCAATTGAAAAGGGTTTTATTGGTAGAATCTGCATTCAAAATTTGCAATTTTGTAACATGTTTCATATGTATATCATAGCTGAAGGATTAGAGATATTGTATCATGATCAGATCAATATGTATCTAATATGAAAATTCTATATTGTATATTAGTTACATTTGACCACACATGGTCAATGAATGATTTATGCACGTTATTAGTTCTGTTGATAAGAAAATGGAGATTGTAATTTTTCATGTTGCTTTCCAGCTCTTTTGTTTTTTTATTGCATTGTAACATATCAATATTGAAGTCACCCAATATGATTGTCATATCCTTTAAATCTAGATGACATAAAGCTTTTGTAATGACATTCAAAATATTGTTCAAATTTGCATGTGGTGATGCATATATATTGAGTATTGCAATTTGTGATCCATGAACTATTATATTTCCAACAATGCTTCTACAAGATGCTTTTCAAAGTGAGTTTGTATTTAATAGTAAGTATGTGAATAACATCATTGAATGTGTTCTTATATACCTTGATGAGCTTGAAAAAGTATGTACTTAGACTGATATGTCCATTTGGCAAAGTATACATAAAGTTTTGATTAGAGTTGTAACAGAGCATAGAATATGCTATGGTCAGACCAGTATGCCCATAAGACATTGATTTCACATTGTTCAATAGGAAAATTTGTCCAAATGTGATCTATTATTGTGTTTCGGCGTGGCGATAACCTGCTTGTTATTTCTTGTAATTTTTCTGTTTCCATGTATTGTACAAAGGTTCTAGTACAAGTTGTTTGTTGTTGGATGTCAATGTTCAAGTCACCAATGACTAAGAAAACACAATTAGTATGTGTATTTTGTGATTTTGCGTCTCTAATCATTTGTGTTATTGTAGATACTTGTTCAAATGGGGCTGCATAGATGTTAATTAAATAGATTGGTTGTTGAAAGTACATGTTTGTTAGTGTAAGTTCAGTTTTGTTGTTGCAGAATGTTTTTGTTGCTTGGATTGTTATTTTCTTTTCTATACGAGTATTCCATGTATAGAATGTGCTATTGCAAAGTTGAATGGGAAGAATTGTTTATTTGTTGGAGGGGTCTGCAAATAATTTTCTTGAAAACAAAGAATCATATTGTCCATTAGATCTGTATGATGCACGACATCAGAAATATGTGCATATAGACTACGTGTGTTTAGAGTTGCAATTGATAAAAAAAAATTGTTATTAGATATCTTTTTCCCAAATTCTAGTTCCCATGTAGCAGTTGTTGTTAACCTTCTCATTTCGTCTAGTACCTTTTCTTTCACATGAAAATTTTTGTGACTTAATTTTCTAAGAAAATATAATGAGTTAATAGTTTTGACATGTGATAGTGCAGTATAGACTAGACCATGTTTTGTCATGCCAGTTGGGTCGAATGCAAGTTTATCCAATGTCAATCCTTGTGTTCGATGTATTATTCGTGCGCAAGATAGTTGTATTGGAAATCGTTTTCGAATTGTTATTTCTAGTTTGTTATGGGACATTGCTAGTGGTTTTGCAATTCACAAGATTGGTGTCGAAGAGGGAAAAATATTTGTTTCATATAGTTCTTTGTATTTGTTTCTTTGTTCTTTGGCAATGTCCGTATATGAAAATTATATCTAGACAACATCATTAGATGAATAGAATTTTAAAATGCCTTCAGCACCATTAACTAATCCATCATTGGTATTATAGTTTCCTACATATAGTTCAACTAACATGTTTTGTTTCAGTGTAATTATTGATGGCAATGAAATTGTTTTATCAAAAGCAAAATAGTTTGATCCAGTAATCTCGTAATTGTCAATTGCAGTAAGTAATATTTGTTGTCCCATTGTTCGTGAAAGCATTTTTGCATTGTGATTTTGGACATCCTTGTTTCAATAGAAAATGTGTGGGAAAAGTGGACTTAAAGGAGGGGACCTATGGCAATTGTCATTTATCTATGCGATATCTTTGTCTTTATGCATATTTAATCTCATCCTATTTAGAATATCAATGAACAATGGACCATTTTGACGCATTGTTTTTTGTAGCTGATAACATTTTATTTTCTCTATCCAAAATTGATATGGAATTGTGTCTTTATTGATTTTTGGGCTTTCAAATATAAGAGAGTCTCTAACAGGATTTTCTTGATAGATATTTTCAAAGAATATCATGTCGACATTCTCGAAATACCAAGTTGGTGTGTGTAAGATTTGTCGAAGTCGCTTATCAACTTGATATAGTGTTTTTGCACCTACAATTGATGCTTTGTCTATGAGAACTACACGCAATTGTTGGAAATGCTTTGACAATGTGTCTAGTTTTTCATTTTTTAGAGAAGGGAAATTTGCTTTGTTAAAGGGCAAATAGAATGCAGAATGCAATGCCACACCACTAGCATTAAATGCAGCTTTTCCTGTATATGCAGTGATTATTACTTTTAGTTGTGACGGGTTATAAGACAATTCCTGATTATGTATTCGTACTAATGACTGAAAATTTTCCTTAGTTGTGTGTGTCTTTCCTGTTCCTCCGCCTCCTGTTAATAGCAAATAGATAAGTTCATATGGCCTATATATTTTTCTTGTTACAACATCATCGACTATTCTTGCTTGTTCTGTGTTTAATTGTTGCATATAGTTATAATACTCTTGGTCTTCAAGTACATGTGGTTTCTTTACAATTTTTTATGGTCTCATAGATCATGAAGCAAAGTTCTTTGTATCTTGGAAATGCTGCAAATCAATTTGAAAGTCATAGATTTCATATTTTTCATCTATGCATTTAGGTATTCTTGTAGCTTCTGTTTCATTTGATTTTAAACTGTTTATGTTGAATAGTTGTTCACGTTCTGTTTCTATTGTATTAATTGCATCGTCTATGTCACCCCATGTAGGTGTTGTGACAAACTTGAAATTTTGTTCATTTTGCTTAACAGTACTCTCAAATGCAATATATGCAGATTCCCAAGTTGCATGGTGTTGTTTGATTGTAAGTTCACTTAGTCGATATAGATAGTATAACATTAGTTGTTCTCTGCAATGATTTTCAATGTCCTTGTATTTGTTATACCTGATAGATTGAATCACATATGGTTTATTTGCTTGTTTGCATTTATGTCCTCTGTTTGTATAACTAGATGCAAATTCTGCTAAACATACACCATAAATAGCTATAGGACATGATATATAGTACTCAATTATTGATGGGCACATGATATATTCTGAGTCATCTGGTACCTTTTGCAAGTCTTTTTTTATTTTTGAGGACAAATGCACGTTCGTTTACAGGAGATGTGTTAATGAAAATACATTTCCGTGAACTACAGTTTAGTGGAAGCGACAAGAAAATATGCACTACTTGATGTGCAGACATTTGTTTCAAGTTCACTAAAGCCTTCCCCAAAGAACTAATGGTATTCATGATGTCAGTTTTTGTTTTGAAATGATCTTCGCGTATTTTCCTAAATGTTCTTGTAAGGGTTTTATCTTCTTTTGTCATGTAAAAACTACAGTACATTGCAACTGCATATGAATCAAGTACAAATTGCAAATCAATATTTGCAATCCAAATTCCTGGAATATGTTTTTCAAAGTTATTGGTCCACGTGTCAATTGGCTTTCTTTGCAACAATAAATTTGTTCGATTTAGTGTACATTGTATAGCATGTATGTATTACTCTTGTGCAAGTCCAAGACTGTATAAAAATCTATCAAATGTATCACTTTCATCATATCTGGTATTGTTAATGGTTTTGAATATTAGTTTTGCATGTGTTTTTGTTCGACTGCTATCAAATTCAAGTGGCTCCAGAATTTTGTTTGTCTTCATTGGTGGTATAGGGAAATTGAATCTGAAATTAGAATTTTTATGCTTCTTGCAACTTTTTGTGTGGGAATAACGTTGTAATGCTCTAAGCTCTTTTGCAAGTACTGATGAGTTAGTTGACAAGTATTTATCAACAAAATTTTCGATTTGAATGTTTGATTGTTTACCATAGACCGGTGCAGAGGCTATCCATAATAAGCCATGTTCATGTTCACTACCTCGATTTTGGAATTCTATAACATATAAATAGTCATTGATTTGTCCATAGTACTTGTGATCGTGAGATATTAATTGGTGCAAAGCGTCTCTTGTAGATCTATAATAACGTACACAAGTAACAGGGTCATTTCTTATTAATGAGTGCGGCTCACTTTTGTCTAATTCATTTGTGCTTGGTCTTTTAGTGTTTTGTTTTATATGTCTTAATGCACTCATTAGAGGATCCCAAAGATGCTCTGCACTACTAAATGACACAAAGAAAGTGGGTGGGCCTGGCTGTCAAATCATTGCATAGAGTTTGTTACGCATTTGTTGATGGTAGTCTGGTGAAGTACGAATTGTCTTTAGGTCCATGTACCCAATTTTAGACTTTAAAATACGATCCAAATTTGGTTTTGAATTTACATCTTTTTCAACTAGTTTCCTTCCCTTTAGTTGGCCTTTTCTAATCCTAATACACATAGTGTTCAAAACCTAATTTATGATAATGTGAATTGCTTTATAAAATAGGTTAGTCGTATGGTAAGAAAAATCATGGTTTCTATGAAGCACCTCCCATTGAAAAATATTTTGATATGTAAAGTTTGTAACATATCACTTGGTCGTTTGTTGCCATAGAAGAGTGACGGGAAATTCATCTCTTCTGAGTACATATCTTTGAAAATCCCTAATGGCATGTATCCTACAGCAGGTGCAATATTAATTTGTTTATTTACAAGATCATGGATAGTATGTGCATCAATGAATCCATGAACCAATGTTTTTGTAGATGGTTCATGAATATCTTGGTTATCATTTTCGCTATTTTCATCTTCAGCTGAACTTTCGTATGTTTCTTGGTTTTCTAGAAATGCTTGTTTCCAATTTTCATTTATGCTAGTGTTTTCTAGCTTATAAAGCAGTCTTTTGCACAATTGTTTTAATGCTTTCATGACTTTGTGCACTCGAACTCGACCAAATGCATAAGCACTTTTGAATCTTAAACTTTTTTTGAGAACAACTGCCACTATGTCAGTCTCTCTTATAGTTCGAGGCAATGCAAACTGAATTCTAGAAATGTTAGTAGGCACATTAATGACACCCCCAGTTAACCCTAGTTGAGGCTTTTTATGTCGATGACCCATTTCTTTTATTTGAAAGAAGTTCAATCTTAATGCAACTAGTCTTTCTTCTAGTTTAGTTAGTTGTGTAAGTGTCTTAGTGGCATTGTTTCTTCTTATTTGTTCAGGAACTGCAAATCTAGGGATTGTGTCATTTTCAATTTCTTTTTTGCAATGTTTTCAAATGTAGGTATTTGTACTATGAAAACTTGTACTGTTAACAAGACTCTTTGATGGTTTTGTAAAAGAAACATCTCTTTTGAAAAACGTTCTTTCGCAACGTGAACAATCAAAAATAGGAGTGTCACTTATCCGTGTTTGATACTCATGTTCAAAGGTTAATGTTTTTGTTGATTTTTTCATTGGCGTTGCTTGGCTTAATGTACCAGTTCTTTTTTATCTCTTTCTATGTCCTAAAAGATTCTTTGATGTTGTAGATGCATCAGGTTCTAAATTTTCTATAACTAACTCTTGTTTCATTGTTTTTGTGTTATATACAAGTTTCATTTTTTCGTATAATGACTTTCAGTGCGTGGAAAGATAGTCTTTTCTTTTGTTTGTTTAAGCGAGAAGTACTTATAATTTCTCTTTGTGACATGTACCTGATATGTTTTTCAGTTGTCTAAGTGACTGAAATCTGATTATGTCACTAATATATTCTAGATCTTCTACAACTATTTCTTGTTTCATTTTCATTGTGTTATATGCAAGTCGTATTGTTTGTGTCGACAACTTTTTTCAAATGATGTGCTTCAACACATGTAAAGATAAACCTTTGTTATCCTTGTTGAAGTAACAAGATTGTTTCAATTGACCCTTGACAAGTTGACATTTTTCTTTAGGTTGTGTTTGAGTATTGTTTTTTGGCGAATGTGCTACTTGCAACATTACAGTGTTCTCAGTATTGATATTAGTTGCTGGATCATAGCCTCTTCTATAGATAAAAGGTTAAAAATGCCCATTAAGAGGATCTTCGTCATGGAACAATATATCGATATTGTTTGTTGCAATTGTTGAATTAAAGTGCAGATAAATTCTCATATTTTTTTTGGACCAAACTCTAATTGGAATTTTTAACCAATTCGATAGCCAATGTATGCAGAAAATATCTCCCCATAGGCCTCTAGATTCTAGTGGGATATGAGTTGATTCTGACCTAGAAATTTTTTCCAAATACAATTCGTGATTTCTAATACTGTGCATTTCTTTTAACGACTCTTCGTGCAGTTCATGTTCATAAGACAAAATTGCTTCTTCATCTTGTTTCTATAGGCACTTTCTAAAGTAATCTATTGTTCTTGTCCTTAATTCTATAGATGTGTATCTAGAATGCAGTAAAAATTCTAACGTATCAAACAAACAGACTCTAGCCAAATATAGGAAATTCTTTATGCAAGTGAGATTATGCTTTGCCAAGACATAGGTCAATTTGTCTTTTCAGGTGAGACAGACATTATAACATTTGAATTTTTTACATTTGATTTTCTCATTTGTTCATACAAAGTGTTGCTTTCTTGTCTAGAAACCAGAGGTTCAAAGTGGTCGTTAAGAGGATTCCGTCATGGAATAAAATGTCACAAGTATTTGCTGCAAGACTTGAGTTAAAGTGAAAATACGCTCTTTCATTCGTTTTGGACCAAAGCCTAATTAGAATTTTCAACCAATTTGATAGCCAATGTATACAGAAAATATCTCCCCATAAGCCCCTAGATTCTAGTGGGATATCATGTGATGCTAAACTAGTCTAAATACAATTCACGACTGCTAATTTTATGCATTTCTTTTAGTGATTTTTCATGTAGTTCATTTTCATAAGATGAAATTGCTTCTTCATCTAGATTTTCTAGACATTTTCTAAAATATTGTACTGGTCCTTTCCTAACTCTATTGACGTGTATCTAAAACATAGTAAAAGTTCTAAACTATCAAACAAACAGTGAGCAATCGAGTATAAGAAATTGTTAACACTTTTACAAAACTAATGTCAACTTGGCTTTTTCAAATGACACAGACATAATGATTGTGTACCTCTCAATAAGTCTGTTACTGTTTATTGAACGACTGAGATTGCAAATGTCACTGGAACTGCTCACTGAACTACTGAGACTGCAGATGTGGCCGTGATGCAAGCTGGTTAAACAGTAAAGATCCAAGAACAGAAATTTTAAGAATTAATACATAAATTAAACAGTAAAGATCCAAGAATAGAAATGTTAATAATTAACACATAAATTAATAACTGTAAACAATATAGAGTCCAGAAAATTGTAAATGCCAATACTAATTGTTTAAGAGCAGGATTTCTCATCACTAGTATTATTTTTGATGTATAGCAACTCCAAGGTGGAGATCGATTTATGCTACATAGTGAACAAACAAACTAGTTACTATTGGTTAAGGTCTATGATGTCTAGATGTTCTCCTTGCTAGTTTTTTTTCTGATATTAATGAAAAAATAGACATAATTATGACTGATAGTCAATGCACAGAAGCAGTAAAGTGAAACATTAACTTGTTTTGATGTCTGGTCTAAGAAGAAAGTCTTAGACATAATTATGACCAATAGTCAATGCACATAAGTAGTAAACTGAAACATTAATTAAGGGCTGAAATAATTCATAAATAGCTTTGTATCATATATTTCACCATGTATAGCAACTCCAAGATGGAGATCGATTTATGCTACATAGTGAGCAAACATACTAGTTACTACTGGTTAAGGTCTATGATCTCTAGATGTTCTCTCTGTAATGATCACCTACACAAGTGGGGATTTTTATATTTTTAATATTAATCATTTTTTCCAGACAAGGGAAAAAAAAGAGTACAGGAAGGGATGATACTGAGTCAGAACTGGGAGTCACTGTATCCATTTTTAATGGTGCCCATTTTAAAATGTGAAATCTTATTATCAATACTCTCTGGGTCATTACAAAGCTCTGATAGCTATGATAACTATATGGGAAGATAAAATCCCTGCAGGTAGAGATATCTAAATAATGAAAACCTCCTCCATAATGGAAGTGTTCACTGTTTACTCTTGCCTTGGCCTAAAAAGGACTGTAAAAGCTATATAAGTTACATAAGAATGACTTAACACCTGGTGGCAAGATGAATAACTTATTATAATCACGGCTTAGCCACTATGCAAAAGATGATGAATAATAAACATGTACAGCTCTAAGATCCATTTTGTGTATGGTGCCCATATTAAAATTTGAAATCTTATTATCACACATTATATGCTAAATTACAAGGCTCCTATTAACTATACTAGCAGATTAGATCCCTAAATTTTGATAGCAATTAATCAAAGGCTCCTGCATAATGGAAGCCTTTACTCCTGCCTTGGCCCATAAAGGTTTTTGGAAGCTAAACAGGTTACATAGAAATGCCTTAACAACACCTGGTGGCAAGATGAATAAATTATTATAATAATGGCTAAGAAACTATGACAAATATTCTCACTAATAGACATGTACAACTACTTATTACTAATGTTTTAAAATCTACATTTACAAGTTCGCAAGATTTACAGTACTCCGTGTGATTTGGAAGTCCTCCCTTCATTGCAAATAATCACATCAAGGGTTTTTAAGCCCAAGTACTTAAATTCATCTGCGAGCTTTAATGGACACTAAACACAACTCTCTATAGAATGCACATTTTAATTGACATTATTTAAACGCAAATAGAAAGAAACATAAATTCTCCTTATGGAATTTAAACGCAAATAGCAAGAAACATAAATTCTTGTAATGGAAGAATGTAAGTTACTGAGGTTTTCACCCCTTTGAATTTTTTGCACCTTATGCTTAGCCTCAAGGATGAGGCGAGAAGTTGATTTAATGGATTGAGAAGAGGATAAATTGCCTCTTTTCCAGGATGATTGGATGCCTTCTTTTGGCATTGGGCACAAAATGACTATGAGAAATGGAGCTCCATGTTCCAACAAATAAAATGATATTATGATACCATAAGACACACTGAAAGGACTTCCACACCACTCTAGCAATATTGCATTATGATAACCAATAAGAACAAGATACTACGATCATCCTATTGAAAATGCTGAAGTATGTGTTAAATCATCTCCAAGGTTTTCGCCCCTTTGAATTTTTTGCACCTTATGCTTAGCCTCAAGGATGAGGTGAGAAGTTGGTTTAATGGATTGAGAAGAGGATAAATTGGCTCTTTTGCAGGATGATTGGATGCCTTCTTTTGGCATTGGGCACAAAATGACTATGAGAAATGGAGCTCCATGTTCCAACAAATAAAATGATATTATCATACCATAAGACACGTTGAAAAGACTTCCACACCACTCTAGCAATATTGCAATATGATAACCAATAAGAAAAAGACAACTACGATCATCCTATTGAAAATGGGATTGAATCAAGTCTTGAAAATGCTGTTGAGATTGCAACAAGATGATGAGCTTAGTGGAAAGGAGTCACCTTCACTAAGTGGGCTCACAGGCTATTTTTGGCACAAAGTCTATTTTTAGACTATGTCTATTTGTCGACATATGGATCATGTTCTATGAGTTGCAGGATGCTATTTGTGGATGGTTGGTCAAGTTGGAAAAATAGATGGACTTCTATTTTTAGACATACTGGGCGGAATCTATTTTTAGATTGCCAGTCTAAAAATAGATATGTCGAATATTAGTAGCTCTTAATAATATTTGGACTATAAACATTATCTTATTCTCTTGGAGCACTTCAGTTAAGTGCACAGATGTGGCACAGGAGCTGACAGAAGGAATTACGCTATTCCTGAGGGTTAAGTGGAGCTATTGCATGGAGACTTCATTTAGAACTCATGTGACAGAGTTTGGTGGAGTTATTGAGGTAGTTGGTGGAGTTGTGTTCAGTTTAACTGAGTTAAACATAGTTGAGCTAGTTGTATCTAGTCTAACTGATTGATACACTAGTGAGAGTGGTGTGAATTAATTATTAATTAATTAATTAATTATTAACTCATTAATCAACTAAAGAATACATCAGTTAACTACAGTGCATGGACAGTTTCAGTGGAGACTAGTGAAGAGGTAGGTGAAAGAGCAGTGTGACTATCAGTTGTGACTATACTGGTGCATGAGTTTGCACCACACATTGATGGAGATGCCAATGAGGATTGCGTAGTACACACCAGGTGGATTCGAACTCAGATTGGGCCATTATTCATCTTGGATTGCGCAGTAGAGGCAGGCTAACAGGTGGAGCAGATTGGAGCATGTGTTTTGCTAGATCTGAGCTTGTGTAGTGTGTAACAATTGGATATTGTACTGAGAGCTTGTGAGGAGTTTGTACAATGATTGTTACATGATCTCTATCATTATAATATACAGATAGTTGGGGGTTTTCAGCTTTAAGCTTTCCCATAAATACTGTGTTTATATGTGTGATTGTTTATGGTTTTAATGTGCGCATGCAATTGTTTATATTTCCGCAATTAATGATCAATAGTAGAAGAGGTTATGTATTATGCATGAAGCTCAAATAGTGTGTGATCAAGATAATATCGGTGAATAATTTAACATTTATTCAAATTTCTACATGGTATCAGAGGGAATATTGATCATTGAAGCAATTGCAAAACATTGAAGCGGTTGAGTTTTGAGCTGGTGGAATTCGAATTTGCTGCAGTGTTTTCTTGGTGTCGAAGTTGAGATGTCTTTCAACGGATTGCGATTGGAGTATGACCTTGAGGGAAGCTTGAATTATATTGCATGGAAGGACAGGATGGAGGTTGTGCTAGATGAAAATGGGTTGAAGGAGTTCATATATGCTGAAGTCCCAAAGCCTACTTCTATTGATGTTGCCGTACTTGATGCATGGCAAAAGAAGAGAGCAAAGTGTCAGAGAATTCTATTGGAGGGCGTGAAGGATCACATAGTGCCCAGCCTTCATGGTAAGGCTTCTCCATTCTTGATTTGGAAAGCCTTGACAAATTTATTCCAAAGCAAGAGAGACCAGAGGAATTTGGCACTCAAGGATAAACTCAGAAACATAAAGATGGAGAAAGGCGACAGTATGCCCAAGTACCTCACGAAGTTCACCCAATGCAGGGATGAGCTGGGAAGTGTGGGGGTGAATTTTGATGATGAGGAATTGGTGAGCTTGGATCTCCTTGGGCTTCCGAAGAGTTGGCATTCCTATCAGGACTCTGTCAATGGTCGGGAGAAATTGCCAGGATGGAAGCGACTTTGGTCGGATCTTGTGCAAGAGGAGATAAGGCGAAGTACCAGGGACGGATCTTCATCAAAGAACTCTGATGAAGAGAATTGCGCTTTGGTTGCCAAAGCAAAGAAGGGGAAGAGCAAGAAAGCTTCTCATTCCGATGCGAAAGGAAAGAAGCAGGACATGTCCAAGGTGAAGTGCTTTCACTGTCACCAACACGGACATTATGCCACAAATTGTCCGCAGAAGAAGAAAAATATGCAGGCTGTTAGATCTGCAGCTGGAGAGGCCTTAGCCTCGCAGTTTGAGCTGGATTTTTTGCTGAACGCATGCTTGGTCTCAAGTGTGATGGGTTCACAGTGGTTTCTGGACAGTGGTGCGTCTTTTCACATGACAGGAGATTGAGATTTGTTTACTGATCTGGATGAGAAAGATATTGGAGTGCACATCGAGATGGGCAATGATGGTAGATACAATGGGACCGGTATCGGTACCATTTCCTTTGAGAGGGAGTCTGGTAAACCCTTCGTATTGAAGGAAGTGATGCATGTTCCAGGATTGAAGAAGAATCTTATCTCTATGGCAATGTTAGAAGACAAGGGATATGATGTTGTCTTTAGCGAGGGAAAGGCTTTCCTGCGCAGTAAGGCAACTGGTGAGACCCGGAGGATAGGGGTTCGAGTTAAGAACCTTTATCAATTGCAGGTAGATGGTTGCGCAGCAATGGCAGGCAAGGTAGAAGGAGTGGTGAGCCGGGATGATGGCGAGTTGTGGCATCGGAGATTGGGCCACCTTCACCATGGAGCTTTGAAGATACTGCAGTAGATTTCTTCTGGGCTTCCTAAGGGTACTCTTGCGCAGTCAGATCAGTACAAGGGATGTACCTTGGGAAAATTTGTGAAAGCCACCTTTCACGAGAAGGATAGTCGCGCCACGACAATCCTTGAGAGAATTCACACAGACGTGTGTGGACCTTTCTCAGTAGCTTCGACAGCAAAGCACAGGTACTATGTGATCCTTGTTGATGATTTTTCTCGAAAGTGCTGGATCTTCTTCATGCAGAAGAAGAGCGAGACATACTCAAAGTTCTGTGAGTTCAAGGAACTGGTTGAGAAAGAATCGAGGAAGTAGGTGAAGGCTCTTAGGAGCGACAATGGTGGTGAATTCATCTCTGGTGAATTCAAGGACTTTTGTAGCGCAGAAGGAATTCGAAGAGAGCTCATAGCACCTCACAACCCACAGCAGAACGGGGTTGCTAAGCGGAAGAACAGAACGATCGTGGGTGCTGCACGGGCGATGTTGCATGATCAGGGCCTACCCATTCACTTGTGGGCGGAGGCATGCAATACTGAAGTATATGTGCAGAACCGTTGTCCTCACAGGATACTTGGCATGTGTACACCTGAGGAGGCATTTTCTGGTAAGAAGCCTGATATTTCCCATTTGAGGATTTTTGGTTCACCTGTTTACATTCATGTGACGAAGGATGCCAGGAAGAAGCTGGAACCGACTGCGGAGGTTGGGATATTTTTTGGGTACACTGATACGCCCCACAACTATCGTGTGTATTTGCCAGACAGTCACAAGACTGTTGTGCGACGGGATATCAAATTTCAGGAGGAGAAAGCCATGAATTTTTCTCTTGAGAGGGAGCCACACTTGCATGCAGATGAGGAGCTATTAGTTCCTAAGGATGAGTCTCAGGATGTGGATCAGCCACAAGATGAGGTTCATGGAGTGGTAGAGACCACTCATGCAGCGCCAACCATCATAGGGCGGAAGCGCACTACAGAGGCTGAGCGACTGGCTCAAGATGCAGAGAAGGTTGTAGGAGCACCTACATCACAGCGCAGACAAAGACAGTCACCTGACAGGTATACTGGATACATGGCTCTTATGAGAAAGTGTATCGTGACAGAGCCATCCTCTTTCGAGGAAGCTGTGGAGGATCCCGCATGGGTAGATGCCATGGTGGAAGAGTATGATTCGATTGTCAGAAACAGTGCATGGGAGATTGTCCCAAGGCCGAAGGGGAAATCAGTGGTGGGTTCGAGATGGATCTACAAAGTGAAGCAGGCAGCTGACGGGAGTGTGGAGAAGTACGAGGCAAGATTTGTTGCCCGAGGCTTCTCACAGATAGAGGGGATCGATTATGAGGATACCTTTGCACCTGTCGCAAGGTATTCTTCCATACGGACGATTCTTGCTCTCTCAGTGCAGATGGGGTGGCACATTCATCAGATGGATGTGAAGATTGTGTTCCTCAACGGAGTCATTGAGGAGGAGGTGTACATAGAGCAGCCCGAAGGTTTCGAGATCTTCAGCAGCGAGTCGCATGTGTGCAGGCTCAAGAGAGCGCTGTATGGGTTGAAACAAGCACCTCGTGCTTGGTACACATGGATAGACAATTATTTCACCAGACTTGGATTCTCCAAGAGTGAGGCGGATCCTAACCTATACCAGATTGTGGTGGAGGGTAAGTTGCTGATCATTGTACTTTATGTAGATGATTTGATTTTGACAGGTGATGAGCTGTTGATACTCTCATCCAAGGAGGATCTTGCAAAAGAGTTTGAGATGAAGGACTTGGGCCTCCTTCATTATTTCCTGGGATTGGAAATTTGGCAGCGCAGTGATGGACTGTTCTTCGGCACACGGTGATGAATTTCATTTGTTTCTCGAGGTAAGTATGCCCGGAGATACTAGAGAAAGATACTAGAAGTTCAACATGCAATGTGCATGGTACACGAAGCACAAAGACTCTCCTCTTCCTGGTGAATGGAGGAAGGAGGATGCTACTTCGGTGGAGGTAGTGGATGCCACTGTTTATCGACAGTTGGTGGGGTCACTTATGTATCTGGTCAATACACGACCCGACATATGCTATGCTGTTAACCAGCTTTCACAAGCTATGGTTAAGCCTACCAAGCTCTACTAGAAGGCAGGAAAGCATGTTTTGAGATATCTCAGAGGCACATAGGGATATGGATTGTGGTACAGACAGTCAGATGAGGTGAAGCTATGTGGCTTCATGGATGCAGATTGGGCAGGGAGCCCAATGGACATAAAGAGCACATCTGGAGGGATTTTCAGTATCGGGTCGACAGCAGTTTCTTGGTACAGCAGGAAGCAAAGATCTGTGGCACTTATTTCAGCAGAGGCCGAGTATATGGCAGCGAGTTTGGCTGCATGTGAGGCTATATGGATGAGGAAGATCCTGGTCGGGTTGTTCGGTTCACACTTAGAGCCTACTGTGATTTATTGTGATAATCAGAGTTGCATCAAACTCTCGGTTAATCAGAGTTGCGGAAGATCATGTTACTTTCATACATTCCTACGGAGGATTAGGATGCTGATATCTTGACGAAGGCGCTCGCCAGGAGAAAATTTGAATACCACAGAGGCAGGATAGGGGTTGCAGATAATCCATATCTTGTTGAGAGGGAGTGTTGAGATTGCAACAAGATGATGAGCTTAGTGGAAAGGAGTCGCCTTCACTAAGTGGGCCCGCGAGGGGAAATTTATTTTGGCGCAAAGTATATTTTTAGACTATGTCTATTTTTAGACATATGGATCATGTTCTATGAGTTGCAGGATGCTATTTGTGCATGGTTGGTCAAGTTGGAAAAATAGATGGACTTCTATTTTTAGACATACTGGGCGGAATCTATTTTTAGATTTCCAGTCTAAAAATAGATATGTCAAATATTATTAGAGCTTAGTAATATTTGGACTCTAAACATTATCTTATCCTCTTAGAGCACTTCAGTTAAGTGCACAGAAGTGGCACATGCAGCTGACAGAAGGAATTACGCTATTCCTGAGGGTCAAGTGGAGCTATTGCATGGAGACTTCAGTTAGAACTCATGTGACAGAGTTTGGTGGAGTTGATTGAGGAAGTTAGTGGAGTTGTATTCAGTTTAACTCGGTTAAACATAGTTGAGCTAGTTGTATCTAGTCTAACTGATTGATACACTAGTGAGAGTGGTGTGAATTAATTATTAATTAATTCACTAATTATTAACTCATAAATCAACTAAATAATACATCAGTTAACTTCAGTGCATGGACAGTTCAGTGGAGACCAGTGAATAGGTAGGTGAAAGAGCAGTGTGACTATCAGTTGTGACTATACTGGTGCATGAGTTTGCACCACACATTGATGGAGATGCCAATGAGGATTGCGCAGTACACACCAAGTGGATTCTAACTCATTCAGAGCCATTATTCATCTTGGATTGCGCAGTAGAGGCGGGCTAACAGGTGGAGCAGATTGGAGCATGTGTTTTGCTAGATCTGAGCTTGTGTAGTGTGTAACAATTAGAGATTGTACTGAGAGCTTTTGAGGAGTTTGCAAAATGATTGTTACATGATCTCTATCATTATAATATACAGATAGGTGGGGGTTTTCAGCTTTAATATTTCCCATAAATACTGTGTTTATATGTGTGATTGCTTATGGTTTTAATGTGCGCATGCGATTGTTTATATTTCCGCAATTAATGATCAATAGTAGAAGAGGTTATGTATTATGCATGAAGCTCAAATAGTGTGTGATCAGGATAATCTCGGTGAATAATTTAATAGTTATTCAAATTTCTACAAATGCTGGAGTGTGTGTTAAATTATTTTGTTCATCTAATTTGAAATACAAGTTTCTACCACTATATAAGATTTTTTCATTAAAGAATTTCCGGATTTGAACAATAAGCTTAATGTATTTAGATTTCCCACAAGCCTAATTATTGAAGACATTAGATTTCAGTCAGTTGGATGAAGAGGAGATCAACATTTGCAGCCATCCAGATGAACAAACTATTATCTAGCAAACAAATAGTGCAGAACATATTTGTAATTATGTTGATTTGATGAAATTTTTAGATCTAGGAAAAGAGTACATCAACCCAATACCAGAGAATATTGACAAATATTGTAGCATTTTTTCTTTATTTGCAGGTTCAAAGGAAGACATGCTCCTTGTTCAGGTGTTTAGGTGTATTTTCAGCATGCTTGATATATCTCTGTTATATATGGTGATCAAGCACGAAGGGAGAAATGCATGGATTGATGCTTTCTTGAATTCAATAAGTTGGTTTTTGATATATCTATGTTATATATGTTGTCAAGCACGAAGGGAGAATTGCATGGATTCATGCTTTCTTGAGGTGGTTGTAATGGATATTTGATTTCACTGGAAAAATACCACTGCAAGTAGCTACAGTAGAGTAAAAAATGAATAAGCCCACTTGGACATTAGCTGCAGTATTTTGTTTTTGTCTTCAATCGATGCTCATGTACAATGAGATTCTGGGGTTCTCGCATCCTCCCAAGTGGACCAGGTGTCCTTTATAGTTGGAGCCAACTGTTACCTCTTCCACATCAATGTGATACCTAAATGAAAATTTTTAGGAGCATTTGAAGAACCACATTATATGGCTCTCATACAATTGAGAGGGACCAACATTGTGAAGGAAATATTCCCTATCAAAGGTATGGAAAGGGTGAAATATCTCCTTCAATACATGCTTCTCACATAAAAATTCAGGATAAAAAGCAAGAGTACTTGCACGTTTGATGACCTTGCCAGGAAATAGAAGAGATTGATGCAATTATTATAACACAATCTGTATAGGGCTATTCACCTCAAAATAATTGCAGGGAATTATAAATATGTTCTGGTTATGTGGTTTTAGAAGCCTAAGAAATCAATGACGAACACAAATAGTTCCCAAAAACATTATAAGACCAGGGCTTCCTCTTTGAACAACCTATGTATAGTGTAACCTACAACATCGTTTACTTGGTTCCCAGTAATATGGTGGGACATTCAGTTACTATTTGAAGAACTAAAAATAGCTCTGCAAAATGCAAAGGTTGTAATGGAATAATGAGCGCATGTTTACAATACTGAGATTACATAACTAATGACTGGAGTATCAAACCTATTGAAGGAAACATCAGACGAGTTCTAGAAATGAAAGGATTAGGAATATGTAGGATACTCAAGTAAAAGAACCATTTGATTCATGTTCACAAGGAAAGGTGCAAAATTGCCTTTTGTACTGATTCAAAGAGGTTTAATGCAATGTTTTCATTGTGGTGGAGCCATATTATCAAAATTTTAAGCATTGAATACAAACAATGCTTTCAATAATAATTTCACATTGTAAGTCTAGAACTCCACCTCGTTATCAAAATTAAAAGATGTCTTCATGGTCCTTGGGCCTTTCAGCAGTGTATTATCCTTTTATATTTTTATAGTTTATAGTTTAGGGAAAAAAACTGAAGATACAGGGCAAGAATTTTGCAAATGTACTCTCCCTAAGACATATTATTCAGATGCACATGGGGCAAAGAAAAACCTGAGGGTATTTATGTTTGTCACAAAGATCCTTTGTAAGTTCCAAATAAACTACAAATGACTTAAGATGGTTACTTGGGTCAAAAGCACAAAAAAACAAGTTTACCTTTAAGAAGCATATCTTTGGTTTAAAGATGGCCATCAGGAAACCATGCCTAGTCATATAAAGGCCTTGAAAGGACTAATGCAGTTAAATGAAAAAAATGATTATGAAAAAGCAACGTTACTGAATAAATATTCCCATATATTATAACAAAATAGTGTTCAGTCTCATTCAAGTCCCATCACAATCCTCAGGGAACATGATCTCAACAGCAATCGAATCAAGACATGGACTCTAGGATAGCAAAATATGAGAATTTGGTATGAAATTGACCGATTGGCTACAACAGTCCAGCCTAACTCTACCTCAAAAACAAAAACTAAACAGAGAGGAAATTCTATGATCTCATCAAACGATGACCTTGCCAGGAAATAGAAGAGATTGATGCAATTATTATAGCATAATCTGTATAGGGCTATTCATCTCAATACTCCTGGAAAGCCTACAAGCTTAAAACAACATAATTCTGATATTGTTACCTGCAGCTGCACTATTTTAGTTTCAACCTTATTCAAAGTGGATCTATATCAATATAGAAGAGGAGAGGAGCATGTCCTTAAGCTTATAAAAATCAACTTGGCATCCTTCATTTGATGAACAAGATAGAGAAGCCTTGATATTAGAAGATGATATCAGTGATAGTCACGGTGCTCTCAGAATGCTTGATATCTGAAAAATGATTAAGCGCTGAAACAATTCATAATAGCTGTGTATCATATATTTCACCATGTATAGCAACTCCAAGATGGAGATCGATTTATGCTACATAGTGACCAAACATACTAGTTACTACTGGTTAAGGTCTATGATCTCTAGATGTTCTCTTTGTAATGATCACCTGCACAAGTGGGGATTTTTATATTTTTAATATTAATCATGTTTTTCAGACAAGGGAAAAAAAAAGGGTACAGGAAGGGATGATACTGAGTCAGAACTGGGAGTCACTGTATCCATTTTTAATGGTGCCCATTTTAAAATGTGAAATCTTATTAGCAATACTCTCTGGGTCATTACAAAGCTCTGATAGCTATGATAACTATATGGGAAGATAAAATCCCTGCAGGTAGAGATATCTAAATAATGAAAACCTCCTCCATAATGGAAGTGTTCACTGTTTACTCTTGCCTTGGCCTAAAAAGGACTGTGAAAGATATATAAGTTACATAAGAATGACATAACATCTGGTGGAAAGATGAATAACTTATTATAATCACGGCCTTGCCACTATGAAAAAGATGATGAATAATAAACATGTACAGCTTTGAGATCCATTTTGTGTATGGTGCCCATATTAAAATGTGGAATCTTATTAGCACACATTATATGCTAAATTACAAGGCTCCTATTAACTATACTAGCAGATTAGATCCCTAAAGTTTGATATCAATTAATCAAAGGCTCCTACATAATGGAAGCCTTTACTCCTGCCTTGGCCCATAAAGGTTTTTGGAAGATAAATAGGCTACATAGAAATGGCTTAACAACACCTGGTGGCAAGATGAATAACTTATTTTAATAATGGCTAAGCAACTATGACAAATATGCTCACTAATAGACATGTACAGCTACTTAGTACTAATGTTTTTAAATCTACATTTACAAGTTCGCAAGATTTACAGTACTCCGTGTGATTTGGAAGTCCTCCCTTCATTGCAAATAATCACGTCGAGGGTTTTTAAGCCCAAGTACTTAAATTCATCTGTGAACTTTAATGGACACTAAACACAACTCTCTATAGAATGCACATTCCAATTGACATTATTTAAACACAAATAGCAAGAAACATAAATTCTCCTAATGAAATTTAAACGCAAACAGAAAGAAACATAAATTCTTGTAATGGAAGAATGTAAGTTACCGAGGTTTTTTCCCCTTTGAATTTTTTTCACCTTATGCTTAGCCTCAAGGATGAGACGAGAAGTTGGTTTAATGGATTGAGAAGAGGATAAATTGCCTCTTTTCTAGGATGATTGGATCCCTTCTTTTGGCATTGGGCACAAAATGACTATGATAAATGGAGCTCCATGTTACAACAAATAAAATGATATTCTAATACCATAAAACACACTGAAAGGACTTCCACACCACTCTAGCAATATTGCATTAGGATAACCAAGAAGAACAAGACAATTACGATCATCCTATTGAAAATGGGATTGAATCAAGTCTTGAAAATGCTGAAGTATGTGTTAAATCATCTCCAAGGTTTTCGCCCCTTTGAATTTTTTGCACCTTATGCTTAGCCTCAAGGATGAGGCGAGAAGTTTGTTTAAGGGATTGAGAAGAGGATAAATTGGCTCTTTTGCAGGATGATTGGATGCCTTCTTTTTGCATTGGGAAGAAAATGACTATGAGAAATGTAGCTCCATGTTCCAACAATAAATGATATTATCATACCATAAGACACATTGAAAAGACTTCCACACCACTCTAGCAATATTGCAATATGATAACCAGGAAGAACAAGACAACTACGATCATCCTATTGAAAATGGGATTGAATCAAGTCTTGAAAATGTTGAAGCGTGGATCTGAACAAGAAGCTTAATGTATTTAGATTTCCCACAAGCCTAATTATTTAAGACATAATATTTCAGTCAGTTGGATGAAGAGAAGATCAACATTTGCAGCCATCCAGATGAACAAACTGTTATCTAGCAAATAAATAGTGCAGAACATATTTGTAATTATGTTGATTTGATGAAATTTTTAGATCTGAGCAAAGAGTACATCAGCCCACTGCCGGAGAATATTGACAAATCTTGTAGCATTTTTTCTTTATTTGCAGGTTCAAAGGAATACATGCTCCTTGTTCAGGTGTTTGGGTGCATTTTCAGCGTGCTTGATATATCTCTGTTATATATGGTGATCAAGCACGAAGGGAGAAATGCATGGATTGATTCTTTCTTGAATTCAATAAGTTGATTTTTGATATATATCTGTTATATATGTTTTCAAGCATGAAGGGAGAATTGCATGGATTCATGCTTTCTTGAGGTGGTTGCAATGGATATTTGATTTCACTGAAAAATTACCACTTCAAGTAAGCTACAATATAGTAGAAAATGAATAAGCCCACTTGGACATATCATTCAGATGCACATGGGGAAAATAAAAACCTGAGGGTATTAATGTTTGTCACAAAGATCCTTTGTAAGTTCCAATTAAACTACAAACGACTTAAGATGGTTACTTGGGTCAAAAGAAAAAAACATCAAGTTTACCTTTAAGAAGCATATCTTTGGTTTAAAGATGGCCAACAGGAAACCATAGCTAGTCATATAAAGGCCTTGAAATGACAAGTCCCCTCACAATCCTTAGGGAACATGATCTCAACAGAAATAAAATCAGGACATGGACTCTGGGATAGCAAAATATGAGAAGTTGGTGTGAAATTGAACCATTGGCTAGAGCAGTCCAGCCTAACTCTACCTAAAAAAAAAAAGAAACAGAGAGGAAATTCTATGATCTCATCAAATGATGACCTTGCCAGGAAATAGAAGAGATTGATGCAATTATTATAGCATAATCTGTATAGGGCTATTCATCTCAAAATAATTGCAGGGAATTAATCTTCTGGTTATGTGGTTTTAGAACGCTAAGCACTTAATGCCAAACAAAAATAGTGCCCCAAAAACATCATAAGATCAGGGCTTCCTCTTTGAAGAACCTTTGTATGGTGTAACCTACAAAATCGTTTACTTGGTTCCAAGTAATATCATGGGACACTTAGTTACAAGTAATATGGTGCGGCATGCAGTTACTATTTGAAGAACTAAAAATAATAAATGGTGGGTGAAGTAAAAGTGGGAGTTGCAAGCCTTCCTTCCCACATATTATTTAAAATAAACAAAGATAGAATAGGCTATGGTGCTTGATATCTGAAAAACGATGCAGCCAATGTCTGCACTCCTAACATAGGTCTCAACTTGTAGTACAGGGGCCCTGGGACTTATCATAAAAATGTCCAACCAAAGTAAAAAATTGAAGTCATAAAGATCCAATGATAGACTCCTGGAAAGCATACAGGCTTAAAATAATAGAATTCTGATATTGTTACCTACAGCTGCACTGTTTTACTTGAGGTCGTGGCCAGCAGCAAAACTTATAGCACTAAAGCTCTCTCAGCAGAACTGTTCCAGGACAACAGACTAACTAGATAATAGAAGTACTCATACAGCATGAAACCAAATAGGAACTCGTGTTTTCCTTTCTAATATTGATCATAATTACGTGTATGCATAATTGCAGAAATAAAATGCAAGCAATAACTGCTATGAATTCAGATACCAAGACCAAAGTGCTAGTTAAATCAGAAACACAGAACTCACGTACCAAGTACAATTCTTCTCACCAACAGAGTACCTCCTGAAAACTCAGAAAGACATAAAACATAATCACAATATTGAAACATTCACGATATGGAACCTAATCATCCCACTATATTATATAATAAGGTACATTGACCATACCACTATAATATATAATAACAACCACGTATGTAATCTAACCAAGTGAAATGTGTTAATAAAAACATTAGCATCTAACACGTACTCAAAAATGGTTATATATGATGTGATTTGTGTTTACCTCTGTCAAATCACCTTCATCAGCTTTTATGTATATCAGCCTGCCCAAAAAATGTCATATGTTTTAGACACATTTCCAATCTATTCCCATCTGTAATATTCTCAGCTATATCGCATCCAAGCCCAGGTCTTACGAAGACTCTGATACAGACAACCACCTTAGTCAGGTTCCTTTCTCTTCTTCAGGTCCTTCTTGACTTACTATCTTAAAATACGCCTTGCCTACTCGCCATATTAGTGATAGATAGGCCTTACAGTGAGTTAGTGGCGGGTTTGGTCCTAAGGTAATGCAGCAGATCCGTGAACGGAATCCAAATGGTGTAGGGCTTTGAGCCTATAGTGTAATTCTTACATGTGTGCCAATCTTTCAGTTATTCTCTTCTGAAGGCCGCCATCGCCTTCTATGAATGGAAAAGCTACCATAAACATAGAAATGCCTTACGGGGCACGGCCAAATCTATTGAAGTTGCCTCTTAGGTCTTTGTCAAAGGTTCCAAATATCATTCTATTTGTGCTTGCTCAAGAGAGAATGGATTGCGAGGGGGATCTAGCTAGTGATGTCGAAAGATTTCATTGTGTCAGTCCTAGCTGCATGATGTCCCAAGCCCAGGAGGTGGTCATTGCATATAGCCCCATATCACGTAGAGTCACCTTCAACACAAACCCCGATAAAGTTTGACTATGAAATTGAAAAGGAAATTGATGGCAATATACTTGCACCCTGGGAGTAAGGAGCGATAGCCATGCAGCACCTGTATTAATTTTTGCACCATCCCGTTAAGGACAGGCACACTTGTTCATATGTCAAGGGATGCCTTCTTATATGGCCTGGTATGCATTATTTCCCCTTTATAAGGGAGGGGAATATATGTGCTAGCTGCCCTGCCCACCTTCCTACTTTTCTGTGCAGTATATTAATTTTATAAAACAAAAAGGATAAAAAATCCATCATACATCATATTACTCGACTGTAAAAGGGGAGAGCAGCTGCAACTTGAGGAACGAAGAAGTAGAGCCTCGAACACCAATGACTCCTCCATCCGAGAGGGTGTTTCTTTGAATTAACACTCGACTGCAGAGGGGGTGGGAAGCTGGAAGCTGAGGAAGCAACAAGTAGAGACTCGAACACGAATGATTCTTCCATACGAGCCAGGTTGGGAAGCTAACTGGTAGTGATCGCCACTTGGTCTTCGATTGACCCTACATGTAATGGAAGAAAGGGATCTCAAGCCCACCCATCAATCTGCATCTATAGTGCACTGGGACGTACAGAAGAGAAGAGCCTACGACCAAGCTAGGTATTATGTCCTAGGCATGCATTCATTAAACGCATTAAGGCAATTGTGCTATTATTGTTTACCATAGATTCAATGCTAGCAAAAAACTTGAGATGAATGATGATGTACTAGTCCTGATTGTATTCAAGGTCGGTTTACAGTCATTGCAACTGGAATTATGTGAAATATGATCCCAGAAATTGCAGAGTCATAGAAGTTGTCCTTGAAAATTTGGGTTTATCAAGGAGAATTGGAAAAGGGCTAGCAAAGTTTAGCCACATGCCATGAGTCCTGGAATACTAAACCTCTGGCATCCAAGCCAAAGAAAGTTGCAGATGTCTGAGCCACCACAGGGCAAAGAATTTGAACATCTCTGAAGAAAATCATGATTACGACCGAGAGGGTTCATGATCGTTCTCTTGCAAATGTTTCTGCCCGTTCTGATTTGCTCCATCCAGTGCTTCGAGGCTTCGCTCCCACTGCTCGTTCTGATCTACTAGTGATTTGGCATGTCCACAACCGACCTACAAAACCAAGTACAAGTGGCATTGCATGGAACCTATATACTATATGGTACAACCAGCCCAATACTATATACTATATACTATGTTAGGTTTGATACCGTGGAACATGAAAACCTTGATACCCTTTGCAAACATTTTATGTTTGCTATCTAATGTTAGCATTACCTAATACAAATTGAAAATACCGTGAAAATTTTTGTATCAATAGACATTTAGCCTAGGTTTAAATAGGTCTTGCCTCGATATGAGGCCAAATAAGACCTCCAACTTGCGTATTGGCCAAGAAAATAATTAGGTAAAGCTTCATTGGTGGAATAACAAATTATAAATGCAAACTTTAGGTTATGCTGACTTGGTTTTTGTGCAGCGACTAATGCACATCCTCAAATCGATTACTATAGTCCCTGCCATGCCGTAGGCGGCAGGGACTAATAATATTACCAAAATTCAAAAAGAAAAACTATATATTTAAAATATACCATTTCAACAATTAAAAATAATATTACCAAATTTCAAATAAGGAAAAAACTATATGTTTGTACAATCTTTATAATATTTTGCAATCAAACCTTCTCTTCAGCGAGCTTCTAGCAGGTCCACCTAGTCACTTCACCTCATAATATCATGCACAAGTAGGACAATATTATTCACAAGTAGTCAAACTACAGTGACAAGGTTTATTCATATAAACAAACTAGTTTCAGAGTTGTTGAAGGTGGATTCACTAATTTGTCATAAAGGCCTGAAACCAATAAAAATCCAACAAATCATCAAAGAGTGGTTTGGGTGTTTTCGGGCAATAAAATCAAAATAAAGTACACAAAGTTCATTTTCCCAAGATGAATGAGAATCGCCAGATGAAAAGATAGGAATTGTCTACCAACACCACAAATTTTCCTAGATAAAAGTTTTCTTGCTAAATTCCGGTAATTTGTTTTTCAAAATACCAAATTTCTAGAGTGTTTGAATCGTTTTTTTTTAATTATTATATATAGTGGAAATGGATTCAGCACCATTAAGAACCCTTGTGGCACACAAAATCATAAAGTTTGACAAATGTAACACATATTTTTGAAAAATTTGGTTGGATTTTGTCATAATCTTGCCAGAATTTCCATTATTTTTTGGGCTAATTTGTGGGTTTTTAGACTACACTGAAAAGATATGTGAATGGTTCGTTTCAATTCCTCAATTATCTGAGGGAGCTTATGGCTTATAAATTTTTGGGTGCGACTGTGATCGGTCAAGCTTAAGGTTTTTTTTGTTAGTGTTAAAGTGTTTTATTATTCACAATGATTTTAATAATACATAGAATATTTTCATGATATAGAAATGGAGGAGGCTCAATGTCAGTTAAAGATAATTATGACAATTGGAAAGATACAAATTCTTATGTGTGCTTGCAACTCTCTATAACTAGCTCATTACGAAAGGAAGGGTTGGAAAATACCAACTCTAACACCCCCATTAAGCAAAACATAATGAGTAAACATAAAGAAAAAATTGGGACTTGATAAGGTACCCAAGTACAAAAACTCTCATAAGTAGACAAATGGAGAAAAAATTGTAGGATATTGACTTTTCTATCATACCAGAGCTAACAAGATTTAGTAAATTTCCATTACCTTGAGTGGGTGGTTAGTCCCATGTTCCTAGGGTCGTCGTTAGTCAACCTAATTGATTCCCAATGAGGTGAATTTGACAATTACTCCAACACCCCACTTAAATGCAACTAAGAGAATCGAGCATGGGCCAAGGCTCTAATACATTGTAAAAGTATTGTATTACTCACAATGTTTTTAAAAATACATAGAAAACCTTCTTTGTATTAGTTAAAAATAACTATAAAAACTAAGTAGCTACAAATCCCTATATAAACTTACATCTCATTATAGCTAGCTCATTAAAACTAAAAAACATTAGAAAAAACAACTCTAAAAATCTAGACTTCTATAATTTCTAAGTAATATAAGTAACAATGGTGGATTTTGAGTTCTTCATCATATCGCCTCTACTTGATTTTTCAATGCAGTCATTAGCACGAGAGTTTGTGGCCCGATATTTGTGTGACAATGTCTTGTTTATCATGGTCACGTGGACTTCTACGATTGTTGGGCTCCTACATAATAAGTGTAACAACAAAGAATTGAACAGATGAATTCACTCGCCTCAAGCCATTCAAGTGTTTGTTTTTCTTTTGTACAACTCAGTAATCGTTATATACTTTATTGAAGAAGTAGATAACACACTTGTTCCGACTATATTTAGTCACATTTATAAATTTATTTTGCGTTATAATTTTAGGGCTACTCTCATCTGGAAATTCATGAAGCTCACAAATACCATGCTCAAACTACAAAACTAGTTTTTTTATTAATTTTGATTTAATTTGGGGTCATGAGAGATAAAAAATAGTTTAAAAAATGAAGGATTTCGTGTTATGTTAGTTGTATCTTTGTTTTTTTTTTGTTAACTTCACGGATTTGCAGCTTCTTATCAATTTTGAAAAGAGTTCCACGACGTAGTCACGCATGTTTCCTCAAAAAATCTTCTTCCAAAGGCTAAATTTTGGTTTTTTTTCAATTATTCATTTTTCTGATATGATGTAAGAAGAAAGAATAAACATAGTCAATATACATGATTTATTTTGGAATATTTAAGTGGGAAAATAATATATGGGTTCAATATAGATGGGTTTTAATATTACTCACTATTAAATCTATGTGCCCCACATGACCATTATTGACCTAACAACTTTGACTTCCCGTTTAAAATTCACTGAAAAAATCTGCATGCTTTTCTCCCTTATCACGTAGGTTTATATTAAGACTAAATACCAAGACTTTACTTGACTACATCAAGACTTTACCAATAGGAGTAGACATTCTTAACCATGGTTTACATCCTTATAGGGGTGGCAAATATTGCTTTATGGCGCCATTCTCATCTCCTTCACACATGTTCAAATCTATGGGGGGTATTGCTATCTGACACTTGTGCTACCATTCTCCTCGAACGTGCTCTCCTAAATTTGTTTTGAATCACAACCAGCACTTGATCTGGTTTCCATATATATTAGCTTTCATCTTTACCTATGTATCTACTTGTTAAACTAGTGATCCTAAGTCATCTCTAGGTTACTTATCCAGACACTACTCATAGTCACTTTGTGGCTTGACCAAACAATACATTCTTTCTTCACCAATAAATTAACCAATTATAAATTTATTATTATCTTATGGTTCAAAAGTAGTTAATATCCTTTACTTAAACACACCAAATACCCTCTTACCTTGGCCAAGTGAACCTTACTCTCAACTCTAACACATTACATTGGAGAATTATCAAACCTTTTAAAGCCTTCATCACATATTATAATCTATAGACTCTAATATCATGACCTACCAAAACCTTGTGCCAAAAACTACCATAGTTAACCTAACAACTTTAACTCTTTCAAAAAGTCAAATTTGACATAAAATTTCCTTACACAAAAACCTTGATTTGCAAGATGATTTTACATTAATATTCTATTTTATTTTATAATAAAACACCAAAGACATAAATTAATTGTTTGATGTGTTGTGAAAATTTATGGTGCAGTTTAGGTAAAGAAGGTTCAAAGTTCGATCTGCTAGCTCCAATGATGATTTACAGAAGCTAAGAGTTGGAGATATGGAGGGGAAGACTTACGGTGATTGAAGAGGAAGACTATGACATGTTTTCTACTCATGACCAAAAAAGATAAGTATAACACATATAGGAGTAGTCTACCCAGGCGGAAAAGTTGCCCAGGAATGTTCGTCGGCCAGAAAAACTTCTGACTTTGACCACCAATTTTGGCAACATATGATTTGGATGGTCAACCACAGAATCAAGTTTTGTATGGCAGGATCAGTCAAATTCGGTTTAGTTTCACTTCATTTTGATGTGACTATCTAGCATATCCGTCGGTTGCTTGTTAATGGAGTGGGTGGCGGGTGGGTGAATAGTTGCAATACCATGAAAGAAAAAACAACCATTCCAGTGCACCTAGGACCTGGCGTTGTTTCACTATTATTTTTTCTTCCAAAAGGAAAGAAGAAAATCTTCCATCTCCGGATTTGTAGAACCAAATCCAGGCTCGAGTTTTCATTCCTGCAATCACGACATTCTCCTTTCTCTGCAAATACAGGTTCTCCCTGCCATGGGGTACTCACTCAATAAAACTCTAACAAATCACGTGCGATCATAGCATATTAAAAAATACCCTTAATTTGAGTACATATTGGATAATAACCCTAAAAATAACATTATTTAACCCCCTACCAACATAAACCCAATACACCTTCCTAATTTAGAAAGCCTCTATCTTCACTATATATTTTAGGCATCCATTTTTTTATTAAAATTTTTTATACCCCTTTATATTTTTTCATTAACTTTGAGCTCCAATTTTTATACCTGCCAATATAAAAACCCTATATCCCCTATATATACCCCAATATATTATGTCATTTTTTCCTCAGTATATATCCCACAATATGAAGCCACATGCTATGGTATTGCTCCCGTAGTGAATCCCTCGTGCTCCTTGTAGGTCTGCCTTTAACCATTGATCTTCCTCATAAATCACAAAACTATAATCAAGGCATTAATGATTTGGACAATATGATGGAGAGTTTAATGGTCATTTTTTTTTATATTAACCGTTGTTACCGTCTAATTTCTTTCTTACTTTACACACACATTCTTCCACCGATTTACTGGTTTTCCTCCAATCGATCACATTTCCTGCTGTTAGACTGTGTATCACATGATCACATGACTCGTGTGGCCCATTTTATCCCACTGAATTACCTGTTCCTTCTGATCGACTTTGTCCACTGTCAGACTATGTATCACATGATCTCATGACTGTGTGGTCCTCATTGGGTAAAAAATGACTAGGTTGTTGCGTGTGACTTCTTCTTCCTGGGAAAAAAGCATCCCGCTATCACTATTGGAATGAAAAAAATATGACCTTTTCATAAAATAATAACTATTAAGTGTGCTTCTCAGATTTTCTTGTTGCAATGACAGGACCTGTATTTCTATTCTTCATGGAAATCTGGAATTTTGTGCAATGTGTTTTCTTTCTTCAAAATAAAATTTGTGGTAATTGATCGATTTGAAAATTTCCATTTCTTCTCCTATTTAGATTCAACAAGATGATGAGCTTAGTGAAAAGAGTCGCCTTCACTAAGTGGGCCTGCAGGCTATTTCTGGCGCAAAGTCTATTTTTAGACTATGTCTATTTTTAGACACGTCGATCATATTCTATGAGTTGCAGGATGCTATTTGTGGATGGTTGGTCAAGTTGGAAAAATAGATGGACTTCTATTTTTAGACATATTGGGCGGAATCTATTTTTAGATTGCCAATCTAAAAATAGATATGTCGAATATTATTAGCTCTTAATAATATTTGGACTCTAAACATTATCTTATTCTCTTGGAGCACTTCAGTTAAGTGCACAAATGTGGCACAACAACTGATAGAAGGAATTACGCTATTCCTGAGGGTTTACTAGAGCTAATGCATGAGGACTTTAGTTAGAACTCATGTGACAGATTTTGGTGGAGTTATAGAGGTAGTTGGTGGAGTTGTATTCAGTTTAACTCAGTTAGACTCAGTTGAGCTAGTTGTATCTAGTCTAACTGATTGATACACTAGTGAGAGTGGTGTGAATTAATTAGTTAATTAATTCACTAAATAATAACTCATTAATCAACTGAATAATACATCAGTTAACTACAGTGCATGGACAGTTTCAGTGGAGACCAGTCGAGAGGTAGGTGAAAGAGCAAGTGTGACTATCAGTTGTGACTATAGTGATGCATTGATTGCATCCAACACTCAGTGGAGATGCCAATGAGGATTTTGAAGTGCAAGCCAGGTGGATTCAAGTTCATTCAAATCCATTCTTCAACAGGTATTGCGAAGTAGAGGCGGGCTAGCAGGTGGCAGAGATCGGCGCATGGATTCGCAAGATCAGGCCTGATTAGTGTGTAGCAATTGTATTGTACTGAGAGCTTGACATGTTCAGCTTTGTATGAGCATTGTTACATGATCTCTATGACATATATTATATATATATAGTTGGGGTTTTTAGCTTCAGGCTTTCCCGTTAAATCACTGTGTTAATGTGTGTGAATTTTTATGGTTTCATGTGTGCATTGTAATCTTGTTTATTTCTGCATGTGATGATCAATGGTGGAATAGATTCTGTATTTTGCATGAAGTCAAATAGTGTGTGATCAGCAGAATCTTAGACATATAACATATCAGTTATATAATTTCTACATGGTATCAGAGCAGTTGATCATTGGAGCAGATTGTAATTATTGAAGCTGTTGAGTTTTGTGCTGGTGGAATTCAAATTTGCTGCAGTGTTTTCTTGGTGTCGAAGTTGAGAATTTATTGAAATGTATTTCAACGGATTGCCATTGGAGTATGCCCTTGATGGCAGCTTGAATTATATTGCATGGAAGGACAGGATGGAGTTGGTGCTGGATGATAATGGGCTGAAGGAGTTCATAGATGCAGAAATTCCAAAACCTGCTTCTAGTGATGCAGTCGCACTTGACGCATGGCAAAAGAAGACAGCGAAGTGTCGAAGGATTCTGTTGGAAGGTGTGAAGGATCACATAGTGTCCAGCCTTCATGGTAAAGCTACTCCATTCTTAATGTAGAAAGCTTTGACAGACTTGTTCCAAAGCAGAAGCGACCAGAGGAAGTTGGCACTTAAAGACAAGCTCAGAAAAATAAAAATGGAGAAAGGCGACAGTATACCAAAATGCCTCACGAAGTTCGTCCACTGCAAGGATGAGATGGGAAGTATGGGGGTTACTGTTGATGAAGAGGACTTGGTGAGCTTGGCTCTCTTTTGGCTTCCGAAGAGTTGGCATAGCTACAAGGACTCTGTCAATGGTCAGGAGAAACTGCCAAGATGGGAGCGACTTTGGTCGGATCTTGTGCAGGAGGAGATAAAGTGGGGTACCAAGGATGGATATTCATCGAAGAATGAAGATGAATAAAATTTCACTTTGGCTGCCAAAGCAAGGAAAGGGAAGGGAAAGAAAAATCCTTCTCAATCCAGTGTGAAAGGCAAGAAGCAGGACTTGTCCAAGGTGAAGTGCTTTCACTGTCACCAACATGGACATTACGCCACTAATTGTCCACAGAAGAAGAAAAATATGCAGGATGTTGGATCTGCAGCTGGAGAGGCCTTAGCCTCGCAGTTTGAGCTGGATTTTTTGTTGATCGCATGCTTGGTTTCAAGTGTGATGGGATCAGTGTGGTTTCTTGATAGTGGTGCGTCTTTCCATATGACCGGAGACAAAGATTTGTTTAGTAATATGGATGAAAAGGATCTTGGAGTGCACATCGATATGGGCGATGATGGTAGATACAATGCAACTGGTATCAAGACCATTTCCTTTGAGAGGGAGTCTGCTAAACCTTACATATTGAAGGATGCCATGCATGTTCCAGGATTGAAGAAGAATCTGATCTCTATGGCGATGTTAGAAGACAAGGGCTATGATGTTGTTTTTAGCGAGGGAAACGCTTTCCTGCGCAGTAAAACAACTGGTGAAACCCGGAGGATAGGGGTTCGAGTTAAGAACCTTTATCAATTGCAGGTAGATGCTATGCAGCAATGGCAGGCAAAGCAAAAGGAGTGGTGAGCTGGGATGAGGGAAAATTGTGGCACAGGAAATTGGGCCATCTTCACCATGGCGCTTTGAAAATTTTGCAACAGATTTCTACTGGGCTTCCCAAGGGTACACTTGCGCAGTCAAATCAGTGCAAGGGATGTACTTTGGGAAAATTTGTGAAGACCACTTTTCATGAGAAGGATAGTTGTGCCATGACGATCCTTGAGAGTATTCACATAGATGTGTGTGGACCTTTCTCAATAGCTTCGACAGTAAAGCACAGGTATTATGTGATGTTTGTTGATGAATTTTCTCGTAAGTGCTGGATCTTCTTCATGCAAAAGAAGAGCGAGACATACTCAAAGTTCTATGAGTTCAAGGCGCTGGTTGAGAAAGAGTCAGGGAAGCAAGTGAAATATCTAAGGAGCGATAATGGTGGTGAATTCATCTCTGGCGAATTCAAAGACTTTTGCAGTGTAGAAGGAATTCGAAGAGAACTCATAGCGCCTCATAACCCACAGCAAAATGGGGTCGCGAAGAGAAAGAACAGAACGATCGTGGGTGCTGCACAGGCGATGTTGCATGATCGGGGCCTTCCCATACACTTGTGGGCTGAGGCATGCAACACTGCGGTTTATGTGAAAAATCATTGTCCTCATAGAGTACTTGGCATGAGTACACCCGAAGAGGCGTTTTCTGGTAAGAAGCCTGATATTTCTCATTTGAAGATTTTTGGCTCACCTGTTTACATTCATGTGATGAAGGATGCCAGGAAGAAGTTGGAGTCGACCGCAGAGGTTGGGATATTTTTGGGGTACACAAAAACACCCCACAATTATCGTGTGTATTTTCCAGATATTCGGAAGACTGTTGTGCGATGGGATATCAAATTTCATGAGGAGAAAGTCATGAAGTTTTCGCTTGAGAGGGAGCTACACTTGCATGCAGATGAGGAGCTAATTGTTCCTAAAGATGAGCCTCAGGATGTGGATCAGCCACAAGAAGAGGTTCATGGAGTGGAAGAAACCACTCATGCAGTGCCAAACATCAGAGGGCGTAAGCGCACTACAAAAGCTGAGCGATTGAATCTTGATGCAGCGCAAAATGTAGGAGCACCTACATCACAGCGCAGACAGAGACAATCACCTGACCGATTTACTAGATACATGGCTTTGATGAGAAAGTGTATCGTGACAGAGCTATCCTCTTTCAAGGAAGATGTGGAGGACCCTGCATGGGTAGATGCCATGGTGGAAGAGTATGATTCGATTTTCAGAAACAGTGCATGGGAGATTTTCCCAAGGCCGGAAGGGAAATCAGTGGTAGGTTCGAGATGGATCTACAAAGTGAAGCAAGCTGCTGACGGGAGTGTCGAGAAGTAAAAGGCAATATTTGTTGCCCGGGGCTTCTCACAGATTGAGGGGATCGACTATGAAGAAACCTTTTCACCTGTCGTAAGGTATTCTTCCGTACGAAGCATCCTTGCCCTCTCAGCGCAGATGGGTTGGCACATTCATCAAATGGATGTGAAGACTGCATTCCTCAATGGAGTCATTAAGGAGGAGGTGTACATAGAGCAGCCTGCAGGATTCAAAATATTCAGCAGCGAGTCGCATGTGTGCAGGCTCAAGATAGCGTTGTATGGGCTGAAACAAGCACCTCGTGATTGGTACACACAGACAAACAGTTATTTCACCAGACTTGGTTTTACCAAGAGTGAGGCGGATCCTAACCTGTACCAGATTGTGGTTGAGGGTAATTTTTTGATCATTTTACTTTATGTAGATGATTTGATACTAACGGGTGATGAACTGTTGATACACTCATGCAAGGCTGATCTTGAAAAGGAGTTTGAGATGAAGGACTTGGGCCTCCTTCATTATTTCTTGGGATTGGAAATTTGGCAGCGGAAGGGTGGACTGTTTGTGTCTCAAGGCAAGTATGCCCGGGAGATACTGGATAAGTTCAACATGAAAGGCTACAAGCCTATCGACACTCCTCTTCCTGGTGGTTGGAGGAAAGAGGATGCTACATCGGCAGAGGTAGTGGATGCCACTGTTTATCGACAGTTGGTTGGTTCGCTCATGTATTTGGACAATACACGACCGGACATATGCTATGCTGTTAACCAGCTTTCACAAGTTATGGTTAAACCTACCAAGTTATTTTGGAAGGCAGGAAAGCATGTCCCGAGGTATCTCAGGGCCACATTTGGATATGGACTGTGGTACAGACAGTTAGATGAGTTGATGTTGCATGGCTTCACGGATGCAGATTGGGCAGGGAGCCCAATGAACAGAAAGAACACATATGGAGGGATTTTCAATATCGGGTCTATAGCAGTTTCTTGGTACAACAAGAAACAGAGATCCGTGGCACTCAGTTCAGCGGAGGCTGAGTACATGGCAGCAATTTTGGCTGCATGTGAGGCTATATGGATGAGCAAGATCCTAGTCGGGTTGTTCGGTTCACACTTAGATCCTACTGTGATATATTGTGATAATCAGAGTTGCATTGAACTCTCGGTTAATCTAGTATTTCATGATAGATATAAACATATTGACATCTGGTACCATCATATCAGAGATTGTGTGCAGCAAAAGATCATGTTATTATCTTACATTCCTACGAAGGATCAGGATGCTAATATTCTAACGAAGGCGCTCACCAGGAGTAAATTAGAATACCATAGAGATAGGATCAGGGTGGAAAATAATCCATATCTTGTTGAGAGGGAGTTTTGAGATTCAACAAGATGATGAGCTTAGTGAAAAGATTTGCCTTCACTAAGTGGGCCCGTAGGCTATTTTTGGCGCAAAGTCTATTTTTAGACTATGTCTATTTTTAGACATGTCGATCATATTCTATGAGTTGCAGGATGCTATTTGTGGATGGTTGGTCCAGTTGGAAAAATAGATGGACTTCTATTTTTAGACATATTGGGCGGAATCTATTTTTAGATTGCCAGTCTAAAAATAGATATGTCGAATATTATTAGCTCTTAATAATATTTGGACTGTAAACATTATCTTATTCTCTTGGAGCACTTCAGTTAAGTGCACAGATGTGGCACAACAGCTGACAGAAGGAATTATGCTATTCCTGAGGGTTTACTGGAGCTAATGCATGAGGACTTCAGTTAGAACTCATGTGACAGAGTTTGGTGGAGTTATAGAGGTAGATGGTGGAGTTGTATTCAGTTTAACTCAGTTAGACACAGTTGAGCTAGTTGTATCTAGTCTAACTGATTGATAGACTAGTGAGAGTGGTGTGAATTAATTAGTTAATTAATTAACTAAATAATAACTCATTAATCAACTGAATAATACATCAGGTAACTATAGTGCATGGACAGTTTCAGTGGAGACTAGTGCAGAGGTAGGTGAAAGAGCAAGTGTGACTTTCAGTTGTGACTATAGTGATGCATTGATTGCATCCAACACTCAGTGGAGATGCCAATGAGGATTGCACAGTGTAAGCCAGGTGGATTCGAGTTCATTCAAAGCCATTCTTCAGCAGGGATTGCACAGTAGAGGCAGGCTAGCAGGTGGCAGAGATCAGTGCATGGATTTGCAAGATCAGGCCTGATTAGTGTGTAGCGATTATATTGTACTGAGAGCTTTACATGTTCAGCTTTGTATGAGGATTGTTACATGATCTCTATGACATATATTATATATATATAGTTGGGGTTTTTAGCTTCAGGCTTTCCCGTTAAATCACTGTGTTAATGTGTGTGAATTTTTATGGTTTCATGTGTGCATTGTAATATTGTTTATTTCCGCATGTGATGATCAATGGTGGAATAGATTCTATATTGTGCATGAACTCAAATAGTGTGTGATCAGCAGAATATTAGACATATAACATATCAGTTATATAATTTCTACATCTCCCTCAGACAATGTTGAGTGCACCTGTTCCAAAAGAAAATTTAGAACATTCTGATGTAGGGAAAAAAATATATTCAAGGACATTTTTTAACCAGTAACACAGATTTTGAGAATCACAATTTTTCAAACTAGCCTGTATTAAATAGACGCAACTCTAATGATTTAGGTTTAATTATGAGAAATCACTAGAAGTGTCCTCTCAAGCTAAAGAACCCATGGTTAAGAATTCTAGTCCAGCTCAAATAACATTATGACCAATCTCGGTCAGATGAAGTAAAGCATAGGTATTTATAATTTGATACATGATTGGTTTTAATGATTATTTCAAATAAACCAATTGTATTGACTCAGATTTTTTGATAAATTATTATGTTCTTAACTTATGACTTGAGCTTAAATTCAAAGAATTGAGTGACATTGATTGAGCATTGAATTAATGACTCAAGTTGAAGAAGTCATGTTTGATTCAAAGAATCCACAATCGTTGTCCAGACTAAATAAGAGAAGACTTGTTGCATTTGTGTCTCAGTCATAGCCAGAGAATCCATTGGTATAGATTCAAACCAAGTTAAAAGCCTCATTGATAACAACTTGGAATTGACATAGATTCAAGCTGAAATAATGAAACACATTTTAATAATTTGATATTGGATTCAAGAAGCTCGTGCATATTATCTTAAGTTAAGCTCGTAATTACTTTCCACTGATTCCACCTTAGTTCATGAAAATGCACAAAATTAATTCCAGTCACAATATAGAAGACATATGTATGATTCAAACAACACAAAACTAATTGGTATGAAGCAAATGTAAAGAACCTATTCATATTAATGGAGAATTACTTTGATATTATAATTGTAATGGATCAAGCTAGATTACATAGTATAGTTGGTATTAATGCATTCATTAAAATCCCTTTGATTTATTTGGGATTTAAATTAAGGAATCCATTGCGAGTGTTTATTCAGGTCAGATTAAAGAAATTGAATTTAGTTTCATGAGAAGAATTGACATAACATATTTGCAATTAGGGTCAATACTTGAAAAACCATTTACAATATTAACTCAAGCTAGATTAATGAACTTACACCAATTCCGATAGAAATGAAATAGTTCTTATTTGTATTGTTTGATTTTTATTGTTGGGTAGGCGAAGCTCGTAACTCAAATGACACTCACTGCTTCTTAAGCACCTAGTAAAGTAATAAGTATTATTATTCAGGTGTTATGGTGCATAGGCACCTTGCTTGTTTATAACCCTTACACATGAATTATACATGGTGACAATACACATACATCTCTGTTAGAAACTAAAATGGTTTGTTGTTGTCAAAACTTTGTTATGAACTTCAGTTGCACAATATTTAGTAAACCGAATTAAAGGATCATTGTTATAATTAACATATAGCAAGGGTAATTTCTAGAACAAAGTCACAATGAACATGGACCAATATTTCTCAATTCCTCATGATATAAGCTCATCAAGGTTATTAACCAACAAGCGAAATTACATTTGACACACTACTTTAACCTCATTCATAACTCACAAGATCCATTAGAACACCCTCTACCATACAAGTAGGGGTCACATTCATTACTATTGGATATTACAGGAAATTCACCTTCATTATGTTGTTTAATAAGGTACCTAACTCTCCTCCCAACCATTGACAATCTGCCAATAGAGAAGTTGTCACCCCATATCTTATGACTAGACGAGGGATACAGAATAGTAAGAATAATGGTATACGTAGCAGTAAGAATAATACAAGTAATTGAAATTGCAGGCAAGGTTTCATTTGGCAGTCCATAAATGCACCCTCACTGTCATTTTCTATCATATATTTTCTTTTGTTGTTTTTCATTAGTACGGATAGCTTTGTTTCTAACATGTTTCTATATATTATATTTCTCTAATGTAATTTCATATTGTTTGACAAGATCAGTTCAAAATTGGAAAGCAAAGAAAATGGAAACATATCATCGATCTTGAGGTGGAATACCTCAAAGAAAAGATGACCTTCTCTAGTAAAGACTTAGTTTGGACTGAAATACATCGAAATAACAATAGTATTGATTGAATTTCCTTAATCCCTTCAAAATAATTTTCTGAATTTTTCAAAGGAGAGGAAGTGATCCCATTGCTCCATGTAATTTCATATAGAAACAGAACAAACAACCAAGACAAAGAGCTACCGATGCATTGCAATATGAAATGTAATTATTTCAAAATTGTATTTTCTAGATCCTTTGAAACCACATTTATCTTTCTTTGTGTGTACTAACTGTTGGGCCGAGAATAAGGTACCTTTTCCCCCTACCTTTACCATGATTTTTTATGCACCTTTATAAATTTTTCGTTATGCTAACAGTAAAGGAAAGGAAAATTAATGTAAAATTATGACAAAATGAACTGATGTAAAATGGATGTTTAACAACGGGAAATTGACTTGTTGTATCTTTATTTACAGGGAAACAAAGAGGTTGAATCGGTGATAACTGGAAGACAGCTGACAAAGAGAGACTAATGGGATCATGATGACTCCCATGGGCAACAGAAGACGAAAAGGCACCTCCGCGTCTGAAGAACTCAAACGACATCCACAAGCAGCAGGATCCCATATGGAAAAGACCGTTACCACTGCTGAAATCACCTTTAAAAGGTAAAAACGAACAATATAGATAGATCAGAATAGAGAATTTCTACTGTAATAGATGTATCAGGACAGAATTTTCCAGTTATATCAATGTATTAACTTTCAACTTAATAAATTTTTTAGCGTTTTTGGATAGTCAATCTCTGAGTTTTCCGTGGCGGTAGACTATTGGTGGTTTGGGCCCAGCCCTGGGAGTTTCTTCGCTAATCTCTATGTTATACGTTCAACTACAGAACTTATGTTTCATTCGTCTAATAAATTTGTGAGATATCATTTAATTGGTTGAATTGTGAACATAAGATGCTCCAACTTTCTCTTTCATTAGAATAGTTTGTCATTCATACCTTATTTCTTACAGTGAATAATTTCATAATTATTTAGATGATTTCATCATTTTCCAATGATTTATGCATGTTTCATTAGTTTTAGCATGACTGTTGTTCAATTCTGTATATAGCTAAAGTTGGATCCTTTCATCATTACTGTAAGGCGTCTAGTTGTTAATTGATTCAAAGAGATGTCATCTTTTTAATTTAAAAGAGAATTCCATTGCAAAAGTAGATAAAAAATTGTCGCTCAATTTATTCAAGTTGTTGCTCAATTCAGTAGGACTGCTATTCAATTCATCAATGTGTTGTTCAATCGTAGGTTGTAATATTCCTATTTAGGAAAATCAGCAATATAAGCACCAAAAACATATTTTTTCAAAAAATTACGCTATAATAGTCAAGAAAAACCCATGGATACATTATTTTATGTATTATAGCACCCAATTATACAAGGATATTAGAAAAAAATCATTACAACTTAGTTAAATAGGCCTCCCAGGCCCAAATCAGCCCAAAAACACCACAACCCCGTGACTTCTGCAACACAAAAATTTTGAAGCATATGAAAGCCCAGTTGAATGAGGGTTTCTGCTAAAAAAATATAGATACAAATGGATCTGCTAATATATTACTCAAAAGATCTGAAAAATGGAGATCTAGTCTCTTTTACACAATTCCAAAATAACTCAGCAAGGGTTTCTTAATAGGCATGAGATACAAAAGTATATACTGCAGATCTGTGGCTGAATCACGTTGTCTAACTGAAACCCTGCATAAATATGGCTGAAAAGACAAAGAAATGGTTGTAGCTCCTCCTTACTAGCTTTCCGGGTGAAAGACTGATCCTTCCCCTAGGAAACTAGCTCATAACAGGGGTTTTGACCCTTCCACTACAACACCATAAAAATAATGCAGTTCCTCAAGGATACTGCGTTGTAGTTGTAGGTGACTACTTGACCCAATGCCGAATGGTGGAAATGAAGCCCAGAATACTCCTCTCAAATTTCTTCATCAAGTCCTCCAAGGAAGAGTGGGGAATCCCTGCATGAGAATACCCTTGTACTAAACAGTACAAAAAACCCAGCTAAACAGCTGAAGCATGCAATAAGTCATAAGAATCAAACATAAACAATATTCTGAATACCTCATAAGGCTACCATCCTCTCCATTATATACTTGATGAGCTTCCTCACCATTGGCCCAACTCATTTATGAGGTTACTCCCATGCAAAGACTCCTCCTCCAAAACTACGTTGTCTCCACTAGCTCCACTCTCTCATTTACAGCGTTGTTTGATTTGGTCAGCCTTGAACTAGTCTCCATGCATTGTCTCCTTTCACACCCAAGGTGGCGTTATTCTGATTATCTAAACTGATCTACATTCACACTGGAAGTGATTTATTCCTACTAAAGAGTCTTTAAGGGTCTCCTCACCCACTTATTTATCCAACAAGAAAGCAAAATGAGATTTTAATATTCCAATTATTTTCATGCTAATTTGGGAATATTACAATCTTCCCCTCCCAATTGTTGCTTGTCCTCAAGAAACTACAAAGGTACTGCAAAATCTCCAATGGATATGTCTCGTCCCAAGCATACAATTTAGCCTTTGGGTAGATAAACCAAATACTTGTTATCATGAAGAAGTAGGAAATTGATGGAAAGAGTTATATGTTGTCCATTGGCCTCCTTAAGGCATGAGAGATGGTAAATGTTAGGTGCCTCAATATCAATGAGAAATTCCAATCTCAATGTTATCATCCAAACAAATGAGCCATCCTTGGTAGCTCATTGAAATAATCACCAATCCCCTGGTTCTGCAATGTATAGGGGTTGTATGGTTGGAAAGGAGAGATCAAGTTATCCAACTCAAGCTGTCTCTCTCTCCATTTATGATAGATGTGGAACTGCTAGTCTTGGGGTGCAATAATATAGTCACGAAGAAGCCAAAAGGTACTTGGAATCCCATGATCCTACTCTTTGGTTCTAGGAACCTCTCTTGCCCAATTTACCCTACATATAGTGTATAGAGTATCATCATAAAATGGGTTCCAACATGAATATAGACTAAGTTTCACATGACATAATGGATGGTGATAATATCCCCTCAAGTGATACCAGCATTATTCTTCTTCTAGCTATTTCAAAACATGATATGATAGGTAGCCATCCAACCACATACTTGCTGCCCTAAGCTTCTCAAAAGCTTGAAAATAGTAGAGGACATTAGGTGTTGGATGAATATGAACCAAGAAAAACATGTCTTGCCCAAATCCCTCCATGAAGTGGTTATTCCCATCACTGAATGTAGTCCCAATAGGACCATGAAACCCAAAGAGAGGCTTGCTCTCTTGTGGAGTAATGTGTTGCAAATGCATGGTAAAGAAATGCACATACATTGTTAGTTGATAAATAAGCATCAAAACACAACATTTACCATAGATTTTAGACAAGTTGGTGAAGAGGTCCATAGATGAACCTTCCCATTTCTCCATCAAAAGGGGAAATGATTGTAACAACCTTGCAAGGTGGTTGTTCTCCTCCTCATACATCAAAAAAGTTACATATATCTTGATATATTGGTGCACGTATTCTTTGAGATCCTCCCAATAGAATCTCTCCATGATGGTGTGATAAGACTCAATGGATCTACATGTCCCAAAAATAGTGCCTCATAAGCTACATGTAGAATCTCTTCTTGAGCTTGTAGTCTTTAGTCAAGTAGATCTGATCATGGAAATAGATGACTCCATCAACCACTCTATACCTCTTATCTATCACTTGCCCATCAAGAACCTCACATGTGAAGATGTTCTTGGAATATTCCACCAATATTTGGGACTCCCAATATGGATCTAGGCTTCCCAACAATGACGACGTTGTTGCAATCTGAAATGAAGCACCTGTCACATCATAACTCTCCTCTTTGACACGCTCAATGCCAAAGCCACATGTTAGAGTGTTGTTACTCCACTTTTGTTGTGCCCTTTGCAGCTGATCTTGCCCAAGACAAGATTGAAGTTCATGGAAGTCACATTAGGGGAATTTTGAGGTCTAAAATGGGCCTCTTAAGGAAATTATAAAATAATATTTGATTACATCATCAAATTTTAGAGGGAAAAAAGAAAAAACTACTTTTTCAACTCATATTTTCAACTTATCTCCTAAATTTTTTACTCAAATTTAGAGTGGGAGTACTCGTTGGATGAAAAATTTAATTCCTCATCCAAGGAGTACCCATGTTGCATACTTTCGATGGATCCTTCTATACGAAAAATGAGAAATACATGAAAAATGTGATTGCAATCATGTTTTTTCATGTATTTCTCATTTTTCGTGTAGAAGAGTCCATCAAAAGTATGAAACATGGGTACTCCTTGGATGAGGAATTGAATTTTGCATCCAACGAGTACTCCCGATCGAAATTTGAGTAAAAACTTTGGGAGATAAATTGAAAATACGAGTTGAAAAAGTAGTTTTATTATTTTATTATTTTATAATATTTTTACTATTTTACTTGAAAAATGGTGAATCATCCCCCATGGTTGACATCATCATCTTGAATCTTATTGGTTCTTATAAAGTTTATTTTGGTTGTACATTTTTCTTAGGAGGCCCATTTTAGACCTCAAAATTCCCCTAATGACCTCCTCTTGGAAGGCATTTCCCCTCCAAAACTTCCATAGTTTGGCCAATGCATACAAGAGTGCCAATATCCTCTTGTCATATTTAGAAATCTTCTTCATGTGTGGAGGTATCATTTTTTGTTCCAAGGTTATGGAATAGCCCTTTGACACCATACTCATGCTATCATAGATTTCTGGATCATCCTTTTCCAGTGCAAATAGCTAAGTGGGAGATAGAATTTCCCCTATCAAAAAATTTCTCACCCCTCCTTGGAACCCATCAAAGGTTCTCAGCATTGTGGTAGCTCCTCCCAAGGCTCCTTCCTTAGCTAAATATGTCAATGTTGAACCATGTTGAGAGAACCCTTTATTCATCTTCCAATCAGGAGGTCTCCTTGGTGGAATGCCTCCATGTAATGGCACATCAAGGCCTAGAGTAGGTTGTATATGTGGGTGGACTGCTTTGTCCTTGCTCTCATTATGCAAATTAGTCTACCTCCTTTGTACATCACACTTCTGAAATTGGTAGGGGTGTGTGCTCCCAATCATATGATACTGATCATCCTCCTTATCTTCTTTTTTTATCTTCAAGATCTCACTATCTATCAATGATGGCACATGTTTCTCATGGAATGTGCTCTGATCTCCATATGTGAGATGCTTTGGAACTTCTTGTGAACATACAATAACTCCTCTCATTGGAGAAAGTGCTCCATCTTCCACTTCATGAGGTGGTAAATATGCTCTTGATGTGACAGCACTGTTACCTCCAGCCTTCTCTTCCTCTTCAACATCAATGGAATTTACCTTATCATCAATAAGAGGATCCTCTTTTGAAAAAGAGATCTCCATGTCCTCTTTTCCAGGAGAGTGTTCTCTATGAAATAGGGATCTTGCCTCTACCAAAGTATTCTACAAAATTTTACTCTCCTCAATAGTTTTCTGAAATGGAGTTGGGTTTATAGATCCTTCCAACCCATGCAAAGGTTTTGTTTTTTTTGGCTTGACTAGCTCCACCAAAGGTGTTTCAAAATGTTTTTCATCAAACCTTTCCACTACCTTCCTTGTGAACCTTGCATAAGTAGATGTATTTGAATTTTTTAATGAAAATGATTCAAATAACCACCAAGCATAAGCCTTACCTTCATGATGCAGCGCTGCTACTCTAATGGCTTCATCTTCTGAAATTGGGTGCTACTGCAAATAAGTATCAAGCTCATCCACCCAAGCCCTAGCTGAACATTTAGGTGACCCATCAAAAGTAGATACCCTCATCATGCTGCTTGCACCTTGTTCTTCTATCACAGTTGCTAGGTCTTTTTTCCTCCTTGATCTTGCAAAACCCTTGGAATTTTAGGTGATCTTTGAACCTCTTAGATTGAGATTCATACTCTTGCAAATAATCACTAAGAGTCTCCTTCTTTGGCACATATCTTTCCTCCATCTCACTTGCTATAACAATAGGCCTAGTAGAGCGTTGTAAATTTGATGGTGTGGCTTAATGCTCACACCCATAATATGAAGAAATGGAGCTTTCTTCATGTAGAAATATTGTTGAGGGATCTCCATGTCTTTCCCTCCTCATCTCTTTGATGTCTTTGCTAATGCACTGCAGAGCTTGAAGAAGAAGTTTTGAGAACTCCTTCCCTCCTGATAATAAGGTTTTTCCTTGATCTCTTCTATAGATCTTCTCCTTCCTATGAGAAGCCTCCTTAGATGACATAATGGCTGAAGTACACAGGCTGAGCCAAGATTAGAGTTGTGATACCACTGTAATATTCCTATTTATGAAAATTAGCAATATAAGCACCAAAAATGTATTTTTTTTTCTTCAAAAAATTACGCTATAACAGTCAAGAATAACCCATGGATCCATTATTTTATGTATTATTGTTAGAAAATTAAATATTACAGAGCAATGAAACACATAAAATATGCAGAAAACACAAGCACACAAAACACATATAACCAGAGAGACACAGATATATGTGGTTCACCCAGTTTGGGCTATGTCCACCCCGAACATCCAGTCCTTCCTTTCTATTATCCAGCAAAATGAAGAGACACAACCTACAGCAAATCTGTTGTAATATCCTTTGTTCTCTCTCATAGTCCCCCTATCTATTTCTCGCTCCGAGAATACACATACAATGTGCAGCCGCAATACAATACCCTCATACAAGCAAGGGGTTGCCTTCTAGGGAAAAAACCCTAAACTAAACATAACTTATACTGTCAGATCATCCGCCTAATGAATGGCCTAGATTGAATAGAAATTACTATACTTTTAAAAGGAAATTTTACATTTGTTTTTAGCTTCGGGGGCACCCCCCCTTGGACCCCCCAGGCAGCATTTAATTACCGGCAGCGTTGCCGCACCCATTAAGGTACAGGGGTCCAACGTTGTGATAAAAGATAAACAAGATAATCAGGATCCACACCCAACAATTATATCACCCAAATATATAAGGAGATTAGAAACAAATCATTATAACTTAGTTAAACATGCCTCCCAGGCCCAAATCAACCCAAAAACACCACAACCCCATGACTACTGCAACACAAAAATTCTGAAGCATATGATAGCACAGTTGAATGAGGGTTTATACTACAGAATTAGAGAGACAAATAAATTTTCTAATATATTACTCAAAAGAGCTGAAAATGGAGATCTAGTCTCTTTTACATAATTCCAAAATAACCCGGCAAGGGTTTCTTTATAGGCATGAGATACAAAAGTATATACTGCAAATCTGTGGCTGAATCACGTTGTCTAACTGAAGCCCTGCATAAATTTGGCTGAAAAGACAAAGAAATAGTTGTAGCTCCTCCTTAATAGCTTTCCGGGTGAAAGGTTGATCCTTCCCCTAGGAAACTAGCTCATAAACAGGGGTTTTGACCCTTCCACTACAACATCATGAAAAATAATGCATTTCCTCAAGGAGACTGCATTGTAGTTGTAGGTGACTTCTTGACCCAATTCCGAATGGTGGAAATGAAGCCCAGAATACTCCTCTCAAATTTCTTCATCAAGTCCTCCAAGGAAGAGTGGGGAATCCCCGCATGAGAATACCCTTGTACTAAACAGTACAAAAAACCCAGCTAAACAACTGAAGCATGCAATAAGTCATAAGACTCAAACATAAACAATATTCTAAATACCTCATAAGGCTTCCATCCTCTCCATTATATACTTGATGAGCTTCCTCACCATTGGCCCCACTCATTTATGAGGTTACTCCCATGCAAAGACTCCTCCTCCAAAACTACGTTGTCTCCACTAGCTCCACTCTCTCATTTACAACGTTGTTTGATTTGGTCAACCTTGACTTAGTCTCCATGCATTTTCTCCTTTCACACCCATGGTGGCTTTATTCTGACTATCTAAACTAATCTACATTCACACTGGAAGTGATTTATTCCTACGAAAGAGTCTTTAAGGGTCTCCTCACCCACTTATTTATCCAACGAGAAAGCAAAATAAGATTTTAATATTTCAATTAGCTGCATGCAAATTTAGGAATATTACATAGGTTGTTGTTTTCTGCGCTTACTTAGACAGAATAGTTAAACAACATTTTATAATTCCATTTCACTTTGAATTGATTGAACTTTGAGAATTAGATAGTCCTCTTTATGATAATGTAGAGTAGTTGTTCTTTGATATCACTTTCATATATTGTGCTCACACTCTTGAAATAATAAGACTTGCCATGGGTTGACAATTGAATGAAAATCATTGAAGTTTCCTGTAACAGTCACCTTTATGACCCAACACTTTTTGCGTCGTTGCTAGGGAGAGTGTTTAAGAGTGATGTCCTTCTTTTCTTTTTCTCTTTTGCTTCAAAGAATTGGGTATTAAAAACGAGAGGTAAGAACCTGTGTACCGACAAGAAAACGCTTGCTCTCCAACCCGCTTCTCAGCAATTGTGCAAAGGTTGGTAGAATAGGTGCTCTTGTTTTATGACTAGAAAGAAAAAGATAGAAACAAATTCAAATCATCCACTTAAGTCTACGAAACCCAAAGGACCGGTCATCCTTGGTATAACAAAATATATAGACGAAATCATTGAGAAGCCTGAATCCTATGCATCCTTAGGACCCAGTACCATTCCTATTCAAAGTCCTATTGCACTCCCTCAGGCAGCAGCCTCACCATCTACAACCCACGCCGAGATTCACAGTGAAACATAGGGATCTAAACAAATCCTTCAGACTGTTGATCATGTAAGTACTGATCCTTCGAGAGAGGGATTTTCTTGTAATTTACAGGAAAGGGAAGGAGAAACTAGCAGTGCAATACAGGTAAGAACTCTAGAGCCTGGATCCCCTGAGAGAGTGGTCGAGGTAGAGACACTCGATATCCCACATCAGGGAAGTGCTGTAAATATTCCTCCGTATCCGCCCCCTAATTCCACTAATATTATTCCTCCAGAACAAGAAATCCCCGAATATTATTGGCATAAATTTGATCAAATGGAAAACAATTAGAACCAGAATCAGAGGTAGACATAAACATTGGAATATCCCATTGTTGATCATGTTGCAAATGCCCCTATGAAATCCATTCCCTTACAAAACATCCCCATCTTCCATGGGCTGACCTCGGAAGATCTTGATGCGTTGTTATTTGAATTCGATGTCTTCTGTAGGGGATATGACTACACCACTAACCCTCAAAAGCTGAAATTATTTTCCTCTACCTTGAAAGGGACTGCATTACATTAGTTCATGGGGCTCAGTGGAGGAACCATCAATAACTGGGACCAGATGAAGAACACTTTCCTTAATAAATATCAAGATTATTCCTGGACTTGAGAATTAAAAGATGAAATCTTCAATATGCCTGCAAAAGACAATGAGACATTAGAAGAGTACATTGAAATATTTCAATATAATTTACAAAGAGCTCCATATACTGCACTATCCAAAGACATCTTAAAAGCAACAATGATTAAGGGAATGAAAGAAGAATGGGTTGAAACACTTAACACAATGGGAAAAGGGGACATCTACCAAGAATAATATGATGATATTATTTCACTGTGTATCAGGTTCTCTTGGGGTAGCATGTGAAAAAGCCCAATCGGGTGAGACTCAGCTATAAGGGATCCTAAGCAATCCGGTGGCAACGTGACCAGAGCAAAATTTGGTAATATTTTAGAAGATTTCAAAACTGACATCTTGGGCACCTTGACAACACAGCTAAATGTCCTACAAGCCAAGCAGAAGCAAGTTATAGCAGAACAAAACTTGGCAGTCTTTTTCCCATGCTGTCGGAAGAGGCACAACCAAAGGGAATGTCCATTAGACATGGTCCAGACATGCGCTATTTGCAGCAAGGACCATGCTACGAACCATTGCCCTTCACTTCTGGGGCTGAAGGAGTTTTTAAAGAAGCAGAAGAAGAGATAGAACCAGTCTATCTAATGAACCAGCATCGACAGTGGCAAGCATGACCAGCTATGCCACAAGACCTGCCTCAGTTCTTTTCTCCCCCCCCCCCCCCATTTAACCAGCAAAACCCTGTAGCAGCTTGGAAAAACCAACCACCTTTATCTACTTGACCATCTCAATAATTTCCTATGTCGCCTTGGCCAACACAACCCTCTTCAGAAAATAATTGGCCAAGTTTTTCTTGTTCTCCCCCTTATTGGCAAAACACTCCCTATCAAACCCAGTGGCCAGCCTCCCCTTCACAAACCACAAACTAGACTCAGAACTGGCAACGACCCCTGGGAATGACGATCCTACTGATGGGGATAGGAGTTAAAAATCACCAACATTACCAGCTCCATACCCATTCCAACACAACCCTCAACCTATCATATGGCCTCAATTGTCGGCTCAACCCAATCCTAACCCCAACAATAGGGCGATTCACCTAATTCAGAATGTAGAAAACCCAAACCCTGAAACTGACCAGTAGCAATGTAATGAACTAAGGCTAAGATCAAGACATATTATTTCACCAGCAGAAGATACGACCCAGCCACAACTCGAATCTGGAACTTCAACAGAGCCTAGATAAACAAATATGACTGAAATAGAAGTAGAGTAGGGAAAGGAAATGGTTGATCTGGGGAAGCCTGAAAACCTTAGGATTTCTCCCCCTTCATTCCCTGAAAGATTAACGCTGCCTAGACCGATAGTCTCTCCAGATTTCGATAACCTAGGGGAATTAAAAAACCTTTGCATTAAAATTCCTATTTTGTAGGCTATACAAGACATTCCCATCTATGCCAGGACAATTAAAGAACTATGTGGAAAGAAACAGGTGAGGAAAGCAAAAACCATACCCACTATTCATGTGGTAGGGGCACTATCTGAATTATTGTTGGGTAAGGAAACACCCTTGAAATATGAGGATCCAGGGAACCCCATAGTAACTGTGAAAATCTTTGGCCACTCCTTTCCAAACACATTGGTTGACATAGGGGTGGCCATTAACATCTTAACTATAGAGACCTGCGAGAAGTTAGGTAACAACTTTAGAACCCATAAATAATTTGTTGGAACTTGCTGACATATATGTTATCAGATTGGAAGGAATATTACAAGACTTCCTACTTTCTATGGACTCATGGGAGTATCCAGCTGAATTTTTAGTTATTAACCCAAAGAGTAGGATGGATGGACACCCCTTGATACTTGGTCGACCTTGGTCGGCAACAGTCAATTCTTGCATAGGCTGTCGGATAGGCAACATGACCATTTCTAGAGGTGATTCCACAAAAAATATTATCATATACCCACCTACCAAGCCAAGTATACCCATGATAAATATTCGCAGACATCCACATACATAATGGGAACAAAATATCCGTTCACCACTGACCGCAGTTGAAGCTCTTGAATTTAAGGATCAAATTGAAGAAGATGTAATCAATAACTTCATGAATCAACCATCTATGCCTGAAAACTTAAAATGTCAGATGTTAAAAATAGTTCTTGACAATGAACCACAAGAAGATCCCTTGGAAGACCTTGATAGTTAACACATACCCACAACTGTTATGCGCAATAGCATACCCATTGAAATTGAGCCATGGAAAATTTTAAATATCAATGGCAATTTGGATAGTAACCAAAAGAAAAGGCTCATAAAGGTTCTACAGAAGTATCAGGGAGAATTTTCTTGGTACTAACCAGACATGAAGGGTATAGAACCTCAGTTATGCACTCATCACATCTATACTGACAAGGAGGCTTGGCCTCTTCGGAAACCTCAATGAAGGCTAAACCCACATCTGAAATACATTGTAAAAGATGAATTTTAGAAGCTACTAGATGTAAACTTCATTTATCCTATCTCAGACAGAAAATGGGTCTCTCCCCTAGTAGTCGTTCTTAAGAAAAAATGGAAATGGAGAATCTGTGTGGATTACAGAGAACTGAACAAGGCAACACAGAAGGACCACCTCCCCCTTCCTTTTATTGACCAAGTCCTTGATACATTGGTAGGGAAATAGTTCTTTTCCTTTCTTGACAGGTTCATCGGTTAAAATCAAATCTAGATAGCCCCCGAAGACCATGATAAAACAACCTTTACCTACCCATGGGGTACATTTGCCTACAAGGTATTACCATTCGGACTATGCAATGCCTTAACAACCTTCCAAAGAGCCATACTCAACATTTTTTATGATTTAATAAATGAGGGGCTTGAAATTTACATGGACGAATTTACCCCATATGGATATGAATTCGATCAAGTGCTAGAAACGCTAGAAAAAGTATTGGAACAATGTATTGCTACCAAATTATGTTTAAGCAATGAAAAATTCCACATGATGATGACCGAAGGAGTAATCCTAGGACACTACATCTTTGCAGCTGGAATAAAGGTATACCCGGCCAAAATCGAAGTAATCCTTTTATTGGCCAAACCCTGTACGCAGACAGAGGTACATATTTTTCTTGGATACACAGGGTACTATCACATGTTTATAAAGATTTTTTCACAAATCGCTGCACCCTTGTATGCATTAATTGGAAATGTTGAATTCCATTGGTCTGATAAATGTGACACTTCTTTTACAAATTTAAAGAAACTGGTCTCGATGACACCAATCCTACGTGGTCCTAACTGGAAGCTTCCCTTTCACATTTCTTTGGATGCATCCAACACAGTGATAGGGGCAGTTCTTGGTCAAGAAGAAGACAAAAATCCCTATGCTATTTATTATATCAGCAAAAATCTTACTCCTACTAAATTAAACTATACAGTGACCGAGAAAGTGTTCTTGGTTGTCATTTATGCTATCAATAAATTTAGACATTATATAACTGGCTATCAAGTACTCCTGTATACTGATCACTCTGCCATTAGATATCTAGCCAATAAGCTAATTAAAAATGGGAGAATAACTCGTTGGTAACTGATTTTGCAGGAATTTGATATAGCTATCAAAGACCATCCAGGGAAGGAGAACGTGGTTGTAGATTTCCTATCTAGGTTTCCTAAGACAGATGACACACTAGCGGTGGACGATCAGTTTCCCGACGAACATCTGTTCGTTGTAGCAGTAAAAACACCATGGTATGCAGATGTAGCAAACTTCCCGGCAATAGGAAAGCTTCCCATAAATTTAACATCAAGGGAACAGAAGCTGATTGTTCAGTGCAGTGTTAGGTTCTCCTGGATCGGTGGATACCTCTTTCATACAGGAGCTGATATGCATATACGCAGATGCATCCGGGAAGATGATATTTATGACATTCTACGGGCCTGTCACAATGAACCTTGTGGTGGCCATTTTTCAGATCGCAGAACGGGGCACAAAGTAATGCAATTGGGTTATTATTGGCCTACGATTTTTAAATATGCAAAAAAATATGTCCAAGCCTGCGATAGTTGCCAAAGAATGGGCCGCCCGGGCCAAGCTAATGAAATGCCACTACAACCACAATTGGTAATAGAACTGTTCAAATGATGGGCACTGGACTTCGTTGATCCATTCAACCCGCCATCGAACCAGAAAATCTACATACTGGTTGCCATAGATTACGTAACAAAGTGGGTAGAAACAGTGGCCTTATCAAGAGCTACAGAAGAATCTGTGATTAAATTTATTTTTGAGCTATTTGTGCAGTATGGTTTACCACGAGAAGTGATAACCAATGCAGGGGCACAGTTTGTGGGTAATAAAATTACAGCCACCCTAAAGAATCACCATATCATCCATAGAGTCACGTCTCCCTACCACCCACAGGAAAACGGGCAGGTCGAAAGTACCAACAAATTCCTTGAGGCAATTCTTACTAAAACAGTATCAGCACATCGTCGGGACTGGGCCACTAGACTACCAGAGGCCTTGTGGGCTTACTGAACAACATGGAAAAAAAAACCATTGGATATTCTCTGTATCATCTGGTATTTGGGAGAGAGACGATTTTTCCTATTGAATTTTAAATAAAGACTCTAAGAACAGCCCAGGAGGTAGGGTTGGACTTGACGGAGGCCTAGATTATAAGACTCCAGCAAATAAATGAACTAGATGAAATACGGCTACTGGCTCTGCACTGCACAGCAATAATACAAAAATAGCAAGCTAAGTGGTATGACAACCTCATCAAAAACAAGACATTCCAGAAAGGAGATTGGGCACTTCTCTATGACTCCACATTCCAAGATTTTCTGGGGAATTTGCAAACAAGGTGGCTCGGTCCATACGAAATTCAGGAAGTACACAAAAATGTTACCCTCACCTTGAGCACCATAGATGGGTCTGGTTCTACATTTCTAGTCAATGGGCATAGAGTGTGCCTCTATCACAAACCTTTTACAAGGAAGTCTTTCTGCCAGCAGGTACGCAACGATCCTAGTATCCAAGTTTTAGCAGAAGGGGGTGATAGCCCCACAACTTTAAGTACATGAGAGCTTGCTACTTCCTTTTGTAAATATTGTATATAATTTCCCTGCAATTTTTTAGTTTCTTATTTTGTTGTGCATTCTTCATATTCACAATTGTATCATTTTCCTTCATCACCCCTTGCATTTTTATTTTTGCTGTTCAATCCAATTGAACAGTTGTTGTTCAATTGGATTGAACAGTCGTGTTTCTGCGTTTTTAATTTTGTTGTTCAAGTCTTTGAACGACTTCTGTTCCATCCAATTGAACATCTACTGTTCAATCGGATTGAACAACCGTATTTTTGTGTCTTTACTTTTGTTGTTCAAATATTTGAACGGTTGCTGTTCAATCCAATTGAACAACTGTGTTTTTGCGTCTTTACTTTTGTTGTTCAAATCATTGAATGATTGTTGTTCAATCCAATTGAACATCTGCTGTTGTTCAATTGGATTGAACAGTCATGTTTTTGCATCTTTACTTTTGTAGTTCAAATATTTGAACGACCGTTGTTCAAGCCAATTGAACAGGTGATGTTCAATCGGATTGAACAACCGTGTTTTTGTGTTTTTACTTTTTCTGTTCAAATCTTTGAACGGTTATTGTTCAATCCAATTGAGAAGCTATTGTTCAATCATATTGAACAGTCTTGTCCTTTTGTGTGTTTATTTACTGATGTTCAATCGGATTGAATAGCTGATTTTTTTGCCCCTCTTTAAGCATGATCCTTATTTTTTTTTTTATGATCTCTCCTCAGAAAAACCACTCCTCATCCCACACCCTAGCTATAAAACACATTTCTAAGTGGGAATTGGCAGCTGAAGAGGAGAAAATAAATAATATTACTAATATGATGATCCTTTGAAACTTTAATGAAAATCTCTACTCCGGAAGACTGGCATGGTACATCTATGCAATGAAGGGATAAGACATCTCCTGCTCAAACATGTTATCACACAATACATAGTCTTATAGCAATATATATTTCTACACTCTCGAGTAGTATTTCACTTTGACATAAAGATTTAGGAATAAGGAGTATTAATTTTACTGGCATTCTTTTTACTTCTCACACCATCCCTAACTCTTAAGGAGTTAATGAGCCTCCCTTCATGTATAAAGAACAAATATTATGTTTTCATGCAAAAAATTTTAGAGAATAGGGGGTCTCATTACGAGCCAACCTACCATGATCATAAGGGTTTAGCAGGTGACATGCCCACAATGGCCAACACACCAGGGTAATGACCTTCTCGACAACTCCAACTGCTTGAAGGATAGGAGGTCTCATCACGAGCTGACTTGATCACTCTGTAACAATCCTAGTGAATGGCACTGTGACTATCTGGCCACCACACCAGCTCAATGGTCTCTTCATAAAACAAAGAGAAATGCCTACTTTTCAAAAATAAGTACTATGTCTATATGCAAATTTTTAAAAGAAAATAGGGGGTCTCATCACGGGCCAGCCTACCATGATCATAAGGGTTTAGCAGGTGACATTCCAACAATGGCCAACACACTAGGGTAATGACCTTCTCGACAACTCCAAATTATTGAAGGATGGGAGGTCTCACCACGAGCTGGCTTGATCACTCTCCAATGAGTGGCACCTTGACTATCTGGCCACCACACCATCATGGTGATATCTTCATAAAATTGAAAAAATATCTACTTTTACATAGAGGATTCTATCTCATTTTTCGGGTTAAAATTGCAACCTTGTCGAGGCTATGAACGTCTTCTGGCATTAGTGGCTCTACTTGTGGTATGAGAGTATTTTATAAAAATATCCAATTACTCTTATATATACCTTATCTCCTATTTCCATCCATTTCTGAGATAAACCCACTACTCGAATTAGTGATAATACTATTTTACCGCATAAGTAACTATAAATGAACTATGTTTTCATGTTTGAATTACAGGATGGCGGCACCAATCATTATCTATCACATTCATGCTTCCATCACACCATACCATTAAATAAGGACAGCCTATCATAATAATTGTTGTATTGCTTTCTTCCCTTCTTTAGTCACTTCCACATGAGATACACTTATGACAAATTCCAATTCTGACCTTTACACCATATGCATTCATAATTGTTGCAATCACTCCTCTTTTCTTGAGCTCCAAGGCCACAAACACCGTTCTCGTGTACAGACTATGATTACTGATCTCTGACATTTTTCCCCGTATGCATTCATGATAGATCAAATCTCTCTTGTACTTAAGGACGTGGACGCCCTTATTTTGAGAGAGGGGCTGTAAATATCCATAAATATTAAGCATGTGAATTCCCTGCACAAATTCCTTTGGATACTCCGATAAGACCAAAAGATCATTGCAATTACGATATGAAGTTACATACAATTACGATAGAAGACTGCAATTTCTTTTTTCTATCGCATGAAGTGTTTATTCTAACCAACAGGGCCGAAACAAACATAGACAGAGGGATAAATTAGCCCAGATAACACATCAGCCATGGGAGGAAACTCTCTCCGAAATGAACCTATGACCTTCCCAATCTCAGACGCAGCTCACACCATTCTTCAACAAGTTGGCTGGTTACCATACCTACACAAATTGCAAGGGTTTGACACAGAGATATCAGTTGAATTCCTGCAAAACCTACAGGAGGGACATACCAGACTCAGGGGAAGGATTATACAGGTCACAGAGGATATCATTGTTGAAGTCTTCGAAATACCAGCAGAGGGAGAAAGATGGGATGAAAAGCACCTGCTCCTACGAGAGGCAATCGCAACATACCAGGATCGAGGAGAACCATTGGAACAGAAAGGAAATGGGATTAACCCTGCCTCCCTACAACAACCATGTCAGGAATTTACAGCATTTGTCCAGAGATACATCACATGCGATGGATACCAAGATGTGGTAAAACCCCGTCAAATCAAATTTTTGGTTGTTCTTAAACAAAATATTTCAGTTAATATGCCTACTTTCTTGAATTCTGTATTACACGACATTTTTGTTCGAATTAGAAAGGCTAAAAACCCCCAAGAAGTCCTCAGCCACCATGGTTTAATCAAATTAATTATCATTCATGAGTTAGGAAAACAACATACATCCTAGGAAATCTTTGTGAACCTTGTCATGCATGTCCCTGAGGAAAACCCTGTTGGGACCGAAATTGAGCTTCCAAAAATGAACATACCTAGAGGAGTAAGAGGGAAAAGGACCCGTGCTTCAATGTAAGAACCAAGGAAGCGAAGACGGTCTGAAAGACTGCAATTACAACAAGAAACCTCAGAATTTCCAGAGGAGGCAGGGCCATCTCATACACCACCTTCAAGCCCTCAAAACATACCCTTACAAGACTATGAGGAAGAGATGGCTTGATTTCTATAGAAAATGAGGGCATCTCGTGAACTAGAAGCCCATCTGAACAAGCTGAGGAGCAAGAGGAACAGTTGAATCAATCTGCCACTGCTAGCAGCTCTGGCTGCACTGAAAAATTACCCCACCAAGATGAATCGTAGGCTTTTAGGGCCTTATCTCCTTCCGAGAGTGATGGGGTGAATAGGGAAGACCAGACATAAGGGATAGCCGAATCTGAAAATCAATCAAGAGACACCATCCCCTTAGAAAAAAATTCAAGCATAGAGACAGTCCCCCTAACACCTGAAGGGAAAAATATCTCAGCCAGCCGAGACAACCATGCATAAATAAACTCTGGAGTACAAGTAGAAAATATCATCACTGATAACCTTGAAACTGGCACCACCATTCCTAAAAATGAGGTTACTGCTCCTCCATCCTGTTGGTGAGGAAGAAGGTCTCTTGGGCAAGACCTAGGTTCAAGATGGAGGCCAACAAGGTTTTCCGCAGTAGTCTAGCACAACGACTACATTTTCACTCTACTCTGAAGAGAAAAGAGTCTCACCCAAGGCGTGTCGTGACCTTAGTAAGATTAGGATCAGATTAGGTATCGATCAAGAATAACGTATAGAATAAAACAGACATAACTAGGTGCTCCGAATAGGTATAAATACTCTGCAAATGATAATACTCATGAACGTATTCTGGACGAAAAAAAAAAATTTAAAGTAACCCACACATTCAACTGAACCAGAAACACATTACAGAACTCAAGACATCAAACCCAGATCATAGTATATTGCATTAACAACAAGCGACAGTTACATTTCTCCTCAGTGCGATCCTGGCAGAACTAATTACAAGATTATCACATATGATAGAACATAATGAAAAGAGAGAACAGAAGGAACAGAGCTCTCCTACGACTCCCTTCCTCTAATCCCTACTGTGCCAACCTCCCGTCTACGCTAGTCGACTGCCTATTTTTTCCTTTGCCAATGCGACTGTCAGTTCTCCCTTCCTTTCCACTCCGCTATTTTCTGCATCTTCATGATCACTGGAAGTTCCACTGTTTGTTCTTTGTCGCTTCCTTCTGCCATCTGTGCCTGTTTTAGCAACAACCGTGCCACCTTCTCTTCAGCTCTTTGCAACCGTGACAACTCTCTGTCTACTGTGGTTGCGCTCTACCACCTGTTATCCGCAACTCAAAACCATTTTATTTCAAAGCAAGGACCCCAACAGGCCCCGACCACATACTATTGACTCATCCCGAGTCAATTGTTTTCTGCTACCTCGATCTCCATCGGTCCGCCTGCCTCCGTGGTCGATCTTGACTTCTCCTTTTCCTCTACTTGTCCAAACAAGGGCCCCAAATCGGGAACCTTTGCCAACGCTGATGCTTTGAGTTATTTGAAGTCGTCAATGGCCTGTTGCCAGCCTGCATGAGCAGTTCTGTCTCTGTGGTGACTTGTTCTGCTTTTTTTCCCCTGAGACGGTCGGCAGCTTACTGAATACATCCTTAGTTTTTTTTTTGTAAATATGGTGGTGCCTTCTATTTTCTATTTATATGTAAAGACAGGTTACAGTATAAAAAACGTTCTTGGCCTCAACCTGCCCGCAGGAAACCAGGTCTATTGGCCATCTAATTCCGTTAAAAGCTTGCCAAAATTGAAATTGTCTCAGTCTTCTATACTTCGCATGAGCTAATTGTCCTACTGTTTCAACATGTTCATATAAACTAAGTTCATAAACTTTCCAAAAAACCATAAAACAGAAAACTAGGAGTAACTAGCCATCTGACGAGGACACCGGGGCTGGATCATTGACACGAGACCCAGGCATATCAGTCTGTTGCATGTGCTGGAGCAGTTTCTCTACTCTTCCCATTCTGTCATCCAATCTCTGAATTGCTTGATGTTGGGTAAATTTAATATGCTGCAGGTTGGTGTCAATATCCTTAGTTTTAATGTTGGCCTCAGCGGCCATTTGCTGCATTGTTTGTGCAGTAAGCTTGACAGACTGCCTTAGCTCCCAGAGGGCCTGTTTGGTTGTTGTTGAATGTTCTTCAATTTTTTTTATCTTATTCTCCAACTCTTACGCTTGGTTGTACAATTGGTTAAGTCCATCTGGGTTTGTGGCCTTTTGAATTTCCTTCTACACCTGCTACAATTGTGCCGAAATTGGCTGTGACTTCATAGTCAGCGAGGTTGAACACTCATGTATATTTTTCAGAAGTTCATATGCTTCCTTCACCGTGGTGCTGAGATTTTCCTGCATCCCGGTTACTTGGTTATGTATTTTTCTTATTTTCTCTATGTAGATGACTACTGGATCTAGTAGCGCGGGCCTGGTCGCTAGCACTGCTTTCAATTCCTTATTTTCTCGGCTGAGATTTGAACATGATATCCTAATGTGAATGGATTTCCCGACTGGGTCGCCAGCTGATATGTCATCCGGTATCTGATCGTTGTGAGCTGCTACTGTTGGCCACAGATCCCTAAAAATTTGTGTCACCGTTTCTAGTTGGTTCTGTAATTTTTATTTCTATATCTTTAATTGTTCATGCTCTTCAGTAAGTGCAATGATCTATATCTGTTGCTGCTCAAACTTCTGCTGGAGTTCGGTGTGGAGTCCTTCAGCCTGTTGTGCTGCCCGCTGAATAAAACTGTACAACTGCACCGTTCCCCAGGTCTGCATGCTCTCAGCCCCGGACGTATCTTGATTTGGTGGTCTCTCTTGGAGTGGTTGACCTCTTGCAATGGACCTGGTTGAGTGTTCCTGATGTGATTGTGGCTATGTCGGATTATCAGGGTTACCCATGCTTGGAGTAAGCTACATCTGGTGGAGGATCAAGTTTTCTTGCTGAAACAGGTTCATCTCTTTAGGCGAGGGTGTTGTATTTGCAATAAAGGATCCCCTTCGACTTAAAATGTCCTCAAAAGTGACCTGTTCAACCAGGGGTTGGTTAACCTTAGGTACCAATGCTATACTGGAGTTAACTTCCACCTCATTGTCTCTGTTTTTTTTACCCTTTGCTCTGATTGGGTCTGATATGGTGCCTGATGTGGATGGAGTTCGGGTTGAATGGTCTTTGGAAGTGAATGATGTGTGGGCCGATGAGTGGTGAGGGCGAGGCAGAGATATACGAATATTTAAAAATGAGTAGGGTTTAAACATAGGTAGCTCCTAAGTTACATGGGTTCCATCACTGGCTATTCCAGGATTGGGGCTCTCGTGTCCATTAGTTGTGCTTGATCCTCCCCAGTGAGATCAACGACTTAGCTAGACACTGTAATTTTTACCTTCTTGGCCTTTGGTGTAGCTACGGGTGGCTTGGAGGCTTTACTCTTTTTGATAGGAACTGTGATTGTTTCCGGTGGTGAATTAAACAAGCTAAGCGGTATGGTCGTGACTATGGGGGCTGTGATGGAAGAAGAGGCAGAATTGGAGGCCTGAAACTCTGTAAAAGTTGGAAACAATTGAGTATCAGTGGTTAGAGTTTGCATTACCCGATTAAAGCTTTGTACCTTTGTGTTCAGCGCCTTGAGGATGGGTATCAGCTACAGCCGTGACACTCAGGCCATTGTTTCATCTGGCGTTTCCCCTGGTAATGGATCTAGCAACATGCCATCAAATGAATAGTGATAGACCCCGCTTCTAACCTCCATTCCCACCCTTGGCCAGGAACATACTTCAGTGTGGAAAGCTCTCTCATCAATTTGAAACTTCAATAGTCTCATTTTGAAGGTCGATTCCAACACACATGTTGGTTTGATGTAGGTTTTCCTGTGGCTGACTCCAAACCATATTTGCGCAAACTAATTATCCAACAAGCTCTTTAGGATTCTTTGTTGTGTCATCACCACGTCGACCATCAAGCGTACACTCACCCTTTGTGTAATGCCTCATGGTTTTACTCGCAATTAGATAACAGGAAAATTTGACTGCTAGCTTGTTTATAAGGTCTATATTTTCCCCCTTTCCTCCTCTCTTGGTGTCATACTTCTTGTAGTAATCGCCATCTCCTGCCTTCTTCGCCCTCTTTGACACATTTTGGAACGCCGTGGAGAGTTCTCTACCTTCTTTTGATAGCCCTGTCAACCTGTGAATATCTTCCACGTGAATTGGTATTTCTTTTCCTAGCCACAGCGACCCATTGTGGAAACTGCTCAGCAGGAACTTTGTGCACTGCATCGCAGCCCCTGTGGTTCCAAAAACTGAAATATTTTTTAGGTTCATTATGGTTTATTGCTAGACACCTCTGAAGTCTGGGAATACTCTTGCTACTTCTTGTCCTGCTCCAGTGCCATAGTTTTCCATATAGACTTGTTTCTTCATCGCTGGGAATTGGAAATAATCTGTTAGGTCTATGTCGATCAAGGATGCGCTATCATATTTCCCCACCAGCGACTCCATCTTCTGGATTCTCTCGTCAAGCTCCTGCTCAATGACTGCTAGTGCTACCTTGGTCATTTTTTGTCTTCTCTGGTATACTCGCAAAGCTACTCCTTCTCTTTCCTTGTAAATTACTGCCTCTAGATACTCCCTCTGGAGTTCTTCTGATGAAGTTTCTCTTGCTCCTGTTGTTTTTTCTAGTTCTAACTCGGACTTCTCCAACATTCTCGTGCTTTCTTTCATGCAAGTTATGTAAGTAACCGGCATGCATGAGGTTGATAAGACCCCATAACTAATTGATTTTTCTTACCTTCCCCTGCGTCTATAATCGTGTGATTAGTTACTAGGATGAGGTGGGTTCTGACAAAGCTGACTATGACTTCAGGAATTGGGCAGACTTTATGGGTAATGATTATGGCCTATTATGGAAAATTTATTGCGGTATGGACAATGTTAATTATGGAAATTACTTCTCCAATCTCGGTAATCCTACATACTGACATGGGTACTATGAGTCATGATGATGGAATGATATTCGACACGCTTGTCCTCTGACATGGATGACACGCTGGACACTACCCTCCCCCTGGCCACAATTGGTTGCGTTGCGGTCTCCACATCACAAATCTGAGTTTTTTTCTGTTCTTGGAATTTTCTTTAATGGGATTTCTATCTAAGCTCTTCTCGGGTGTGAGAGAGTTATTGACTCTATCTATTCTAATCTACCCTACTGACTCCTCTGGGTTGCAAGAGTTATTTAAAATTCAAATATAGAACTTACTCCTGATAGGGCTTCAGGCGTGAACCATTCACCCATCCTGGTAGTATCTGGTCATCCAGTTGTGCTAACCGAACTGCTCTTGAATCTTTGATTTCTATTACGTGGTACGGTCCCAGCCAATGCATTCTCAGTTTACCTGGGAACTTCTGGAACTTGTTGTTGTAAAGTAAAACTTTTTCGCCGACCATGAACATTTTTCGTTTGATATGGTAGTCGTGCCAAGCTTTTTGTCTCTCTTTCTTGATAGTTTGGTGGAATTATTCTAGAAACCTGTGTTCTTCCAACTCTTGCAGTTCTTGTAATCGCTCTTTGAGCGAGTCTTCCTCTAATAATTGAAGTGAAGTTGCAATTAGGAGGCTCGGTATGACAAACTCAGCCGGTACCACTGCTTCCCTCCCATACACCAACTGCAACGGGGTCTGGTTGTTTAGTCTTTTGACAGTTGTTCTGTTCACCCACAGTGTTGCTAGTATAAGTTTGTCCCAGTCGTCTCGTTTAGCATTGCAAATATTCGTTAGACCCTTTTCCAGAATTTTATTGAATGTGTCTATTGTACCGTTAGCTTGTGGATGGTAAGGGTTGCTTTTATGATGTTGTACCATGAAGTTTTCTAGCAGAGATATAATCGTTGCATTGATGAAATGCATATCTTGATCGCTTGTTGGACTTCTCGGACAACCAAACCTGCGGATGATATTTTCAAATATGAATCGTGCTGTTGTTTTGGTTGTGCAGTCCTTCACTGGTATTGCCTCTGCCCACCTTCTCAAATATTCTATTGCAATTATGATATACCTGGCCTGCGAGTGCCTTGCGATAGGTGCAATCGGTCCTATAAAATCAACTGCCCATGTCTCAAATGGTTGTAGTGCTTTTACCGAGTGAGTGGTAGCTCATCTCTGTGTGATGGACGTCCCATCCTCTGACATACATTGCAATTTTTTACAAATGCCTTACTGTCCATGTGTACTGTCGGCCACCATAAACCTACCTCCAATATTTTCCTCGGTGTCGGTTTTGCTTCGACATGCCCTCCCGCAACTCCCAGTGACATTCCCACAGTATGCCTTCCCTCTCATGATCCAGGATGCATCTCCGCAAGATTTTGTCTATCCTCATCTTATACAGGTGTCCTGCTATTAGTTGATACTCTGCTGCTCGGACTACTAGATGTCTTTTCTGGGCTACTATATATTTGGACTACCATATAGGTTGTTATCTGGTCTAAGTAGTCTAGGATGGATTCTACTCTAAAAATATCAGCATCCGGAAGCTGATCATCTAGAGACCCTCCATTTTCTCCATTTTCTAGCCTTTACAGGTGGTCAGGCCCCACATTCAGTCTCCCAGGTTTCACTATCACCTCAAAGGTGAACTCCTAGAAAAGTAGGAGCCATCTGCATATTCGTCCCTCCAAGACCGGTTTGTTAACTAGGTATTTTAAAGCTGAATGGTCTGTGAAAAAATTAAACATACCTCCTAGTAGGTAGTGGCGGAACTTTTGAAGGGAATACACCATTTCCAATGCTTCACGCTCTGTTGTAGTGTAGTTCCTTTCCATTGTTGATAACTTATGACCTGAAAAATAAATTGGGTGATCAACTGAAGTGTATCCTGGTTGAGCTAGAACTACTCCAAGTGTGATGCTGGAAGCATCAATGTGGACATGAAATTGCTTGTCCCAATTAGGGTGAACCAATATTGGCGCACTTGCCAATTTTTCTTTCAAGGTATTCAAGGCTATCGTGCAATCCTTTGTCCAATTGAACTACTCTGATTTACGCAACAGCTTCTATAATTTTGCATAGTTGCAGATGAATCACCTATAGTAGCCTGTGTGGCCTAGAAGCGACCTTAACTGCTTCACAGTATCTGGCTCCTCCATGTTAATTATAACTGCCACTTTTGTTGGATCAATGTAAACCACTTTTTTTCATATAACATGTCCTAGCAGTGTTCCAAAAGGCACGACAAAGATGCACTTCTTGAGGTTTAATGAAATCTGGAGTTTCCTACATCTGTCAAACATTATTCTCAATAACGTTACATGGTCCTTTAACAGGATGTAGACAGTCCAATCATCCATATAGACTTCCAGGAATTTGTGGATGTATTCCCGAAACGTTGTTATCACAATTTGTGAAAATACTGCTGGTGCGTTTTTCAACCCGAATGGCATTACATGATATGAAAATGAACCCCATTCGATGGTGAAATTTGTCTTCTTCTTATCTTCTTTAGCTATCCTTACCTTATGGTATCCTGAAAATCCATCCGTAAATGAACAAGCTTCATTCCCCACAACGTTGTCGAGAACTTCCTCACTGAACGGAGTAGGGAATGGGTCATGTATGCACCCATTATTCAAGCTCCTATAGTCAACATAGACTCAAATTTCAGACTTATCCTTTTAACTTTGTATGACTATAGGACTTACCCATTCTGCTTCTTCCACCGAAAATATCAACCCTGCCTTTAGCATCTTATCAATTTCTACCTTGACTTTTTCTTTCACTCTTGGATTCAGACGATAGGGTCTGTGCTTGACTAGTCTTGCGTTGGGCTTCAAAATTATACGCATCTCCCCCATGTCTCCTTTTATTCCTTTCAACTCCGCTACTGAGGATGGGAACAAGTCTTCATATTCTTGTAGCAGATTGAATATCTCCTTAGTCGTCTCAACATCCCAATAATCACCAATTGACGCAAGTTTGGGCTTTTCCTTTGTCCCAATGTTCATTTTCTTGGTCTTTAGTGGTAGCAGATGAATTCCTTCTGTTGTCGGGTCTTCTTTAATATCCCGCCCCCCCTCATTTTCCTCGAAATAAAGATGTCTAAGACCTTCTATATCATCATCATCCATCTCATTGTTTATCTTTTTTCATGCTACCGATTGTCTGATGCCTTGGTTTCGAAGTGGTTGTTCTTCCTCCTCTTGAATATCCGGGAAGAACAATACCCTTTTAATGGCCTGCAATGCTTGGGTGACTGGTTTTGTTTTCCTTCAAACGAGAAGCATTGTGTAAATTTATCTGCAACTTCTTTCCAAGTATTGGTTCCTCTTTTCCTCTCTTAAGTTAGGTACCAAGCCTATGGAATCAAATCCAGTGAATGTATAAATTTGTGTACCCATAGCTCTTTCAAGTATCCTAAATTCTAAAATTGATCCTCACAATCTTTCAAATGCTTCCTGGGGTCTAATTCCCCTTGATATTTTTCAATGAAGTGTGGTCCTTCTTCTTCCTTGAACCTGGCTTTCAATGCTGTCACAACTTTGTCCCATCGCGACAAGGAGTTGCGGTGGTTGCTCTACCACCTTGCTGATGTTGATTGTAAAGCCATATCCATGAGTGGGACCCTATGGTCCGCTGGTACCTTATCTTCTATTCTGGAAATAAAGGTATTTACAGCATTCATATTTGACAAAGTTGGTTAATCTCTTACCTCAACCTTGATCCAATTGATTCTTTCGATGTTGACGCATCTTCTTGTATTTGTATCGTACCCCCATTGCTTCCAATCATCCCAGGCTTTCTATGAGCCTAAGTCTGAGCTTTGAATACTTCTCCAACTCACATATCCCCCCGCTTTTGGGTTGATATAATCTTCCCTTTTCCCTACAGTCATTTGATAAAGATGATCAAGAAGCTGAACATCTTCTCTGTTGTCAACAGTGTAGGTTTTAACCCTGTACAGAAATTATCTGCAAACAAATATTAAAGACAGAAAATAAACAATAGCGAGAGCATAAAACATAAAACAGATAAACACAGAGATATTCCCTTGGATCCCAAATTGGGACGACCAGCTTGATTTTTCATTATATTCCTTTTAGTGTTACAACACATATATATACATGCCGAAGCATACATAAACCCCAATCTATTAACCCTAAATTAGAACATAACAATAGTTCTCTTGACCGGATCTACAAAATACCAGGGGCCGAAAACCATCGTACCCAAAAACCATGTGCAAACCCATGCACAAAACCATGGGCGGATCCGCCCATTGGAAAATAAGGACCAAAAAAAAAAATTCAGGGCGCTGCCCCGGACCCCAACAGGGGGGGCTACAGCCCCCCTGTGACCCCTCGCGCATGATTAGTCATGGAAAGAATATAACACATACCCAACATTCTCCCACTTGTTTTCTTTCCGCAGGGGGCCACAGGATAGTTTAGTCATTAGCCCAGTTCTACAACACCCATTGTTTCTCTACACCAAGAGAACTTCTAAGTGCTTATAGACTTTGTCAATGCATCTGCAACATTCTTCAAAGTGTCCACCTTTACCAGCAACACCCTTTTAGCCTCAACCATATCTCTCACAAATTGATATTGAACATCAATGTGCTTTGTCTTTGAATGATAAGCAGGGTTCTTAGCCAAGAAAATTGCACTTTGGCTATCACAATCTATCCTTATAGCTTGCTACACCAACCCCATACTTGAACACAATCTTTGCAACCAAACTGCTTCCTTGCTTGCATGAGTGGCTGCTATGTATTCAACCTCTGTAGTTGAAAGAGCCACTACATACTGTCTTTTACTCATCCAACTTACTGCACCTCCAAATAAGCTAAACACATACCCACTTGTAGATCTTCTTTGGTCCAAATCTCTAGCCCAGTCTGCATCAAAAAAACCACGAATGTCCAACACTCTTTCCAATCCTGGTCTTCCTTGGTAACACAAGCCATAATCGCTAGTGCGACATAAATATCTGAAAACCCGCTTCACTGTTGTCCAATGCTCCTTCCCTGGGTTTGACATAAACCTGCTCAATACTCCCACTGCATGTGCAATGTCTAGTCTAGTACAGACCATTTCATACATCAGGCTACCCACTGCACTTGCATATGGAACACTGGACATATCCTCCTCTTCTTCTTGTGTCTTGGGACACTATTCACCAAACAGCTTTGTACTTACAGGAATTGGAACATTCACCGGTTTACTATCCTGCATATTGAACCTCTGCAATATAGTCTCGACATACTTCCTTTGGTTTAACCAGAGCTTCCTCTTTGCTCGATCTCTCTTAATTTCCATGCCCAAAATATATTTTGCAGCACCAAGATCCTTCATGTCGAATTTGGAGAACAGTTGGGTCTTCAAATCTTGGATAATTTCTTTGTCATTTCCAATCAACAACATATCATCCACATACAAGACTAAATAAATAACACGGTCACCAATTAATTTTAAATAAACACAGTGATCCTCCTTGCTTCTGGTGAAGCCAAGTCCCCGTATATAGGTATCAAATTTCTGATACCACATCCTTGGTGACTGTTTTAACCCATACAAAGACTTCTTTAACCTGCATACTAGTTCTTTCTTCCCCTTCACCATAAAGCCTTTAGGTTGTTTCATGTAGATCTCCTCTTCCAGATCCCCGTGAAGAAATGTTGTCTTCACATCCATCTGTTCTACCTCAAAATCAAATGCAGCAGCAACAGATAAAAGTAATCTAATAGAAGTAACTTTGGCAACAGGAGAAAAAAATCACCAAAATCAATTCCCGGCACCTGGGAATAACCTTTTTCTACCAACCGAGCTTTGTATTTCTCCACCTTGCCTTCTACATTCATCTTCTTCTTAAACACCCATTTTCTCTCGATGGGCTTCCTCCCAGCTGGCAACACCACCAGATCCCATGCCTCATTTTTATGCAACGATTCCATTTCATCAACCATGGCCTCCTTCCAGAGTTTTCCATCCTCTGAATCTACTACCTCCCTAATAGTTCTGGGATCATCATCAGTTATAGTTAAAGAAAAATTTGAATAGAAATCAGATGGACTATACCTTTCTGGTTGTCTTCTTTCCCGAGCTGATCTTCTCACAGATGGATTTTGTGGCTCTTCCTCTTCTAAGTATTCTTCTATTGTAGAGTCTGATTCATCCTCCTTTATATCAAGCTCTATCTTCTCAGGTTCCTTTGGTAGGAATTCATGTTTAACAACATCTTTCACCTCTCTAAACACCACATCTTAGCTATACACAACCTTCCTTGTTTCTGGGTTCCAAAGCTTGTAACCCTTTAAACCATCCTTATACCCAATAATGATGCACCTTTCAGATTTATTATCCAACTTGGTCCTTTTCTCCTTTGGAACATGTACATATGCATCACATCCAAATACCCTCAGATGTGAAAGAGAGGGTTTCTTACGTGTCCACACCTCATCTGGAGTCTTATCCTCCAACGCTGATGAAGGTGATCTGTTAACCAAGTAACATCCAGTCTCCACTGCCTCTGCCCAGAATTCTTGTCCTAACCCGGTACCACTAAGCATGCTTCTTGCCTTTTCCATCATTGTTCTGTTCATTCTTTCTGCAACTCCATTTTGCTGAGGTGTGTATGGAGTAGTCTTCTGTCGTGCTATACCACACTTCTCTCACAGAACTCTTCAAATTCCTTCTTACAGAACTCCCCACCATTATCTGTCCTCAGCACTTTTATCTTCTTCTCTGTCTAGTTTTCCACCAGAGCCTTAAATTCTTTAAATCTGTTAAAGACTTCAAATTTCTTCCTCAAGAAATATATCCATGTGTTCCTTGAGAATTCATATATGAATGAAACATAGTACACAGACTTACCCAGTGATGGAACCGACACAGGTCCAAACACATCACTGTGCACAAACTCTAATATATTGTTCACCCTCTTAGCACCAGAAGGAAAACTCACCCGATTATGCTTCCCATATACACAATGTTCACAGAAATTGAAATCCAGAGAGCTATTATACATACCTTCTACCATATTATTTCCATGCAGTATCCGAATGCCCTTATCTCCAATATGTCCAAGCCTTTGATGCCATAGCATGGTCTTTTCTCCAGAGACCGCTAGGATTTCCGCCCCACTTTCGGGAACCACAAAACTGTTGCACCCAGCAATAATAGTGTTGTCCTGAAGCTTGTACAGAGTTCCAATCGGAACTCCCCGCATTAATACCAATTCTCCCCGAACCATCTTACATGTATCTTTCTCGAACACTGTTTTTACACCTGCATCATCCATCTTGCTTACAGAAATCAGATTTCTGGCCAATGCAGGAATGTGCAAAACACCAGGCAGTGTTCTAATCCTTCCACCTTGCAGCTTTAGCTTGAATTTTCCACGTCCGATGATTCTGGCCTTCCTATCATCACCTAAGAAGACATCACTGCCATCATATTTCTCATACTCATAGAACCACTCCCTATGGGGAGTGAAGTGAAAGGATGCACCTGAATCAATCAACCATGACTCATGATCTACATGTGTATTTGAAGAAGAAGCCAAATACACATCCCCACCTTCATCCGAGGTGGTTTTTGCCTCTACAGAAGGAGCATCATCAGATCCATTTCCTTTCTCAGGAGCTTTAGATCTGCAGTCCTTTTTGTATTTCCCTTCCTTTCCGCACTTCCAGAACACCTTTACAAACTTTCCAGGAGATTTATATCTCCCTCTAGATTTAAATCTCCCACTCAAAACCTTATTCTTGTTTCTGTTCTGGGACATTCCTCGTACATATAAGGCATCTCCATTCTAACCCTCCATATTTCTCCGTCTCATTTCCTCCAACAGCAAGGCTGAGACAATGTCATCAAAATTCAAGGTAGTTGTATTGCTACCTATTACAATAACCAGACTGTCCCACGATTCTGGTAGAGAACACAACAAACTGATGCACTTATCTTCATCTTAGATTTTAATATCAACATATGACAGCTGACTTACCATAGTATTGAAGATGTTCAAATTCTTTGTCACCGAGTCTCCATCCTTCATCCTTGGGTTATACAGCTTTTTCCGCAGGAACAATTTATTCACTAGAGACTTAGATTGGTACAAAGTCCATAGCTTGTCCCACAAGGTCTTTGTCGTAGCTTCCCCAGATACATTCAACAATACTGAATCTGAGACACACAACCATATTCTGCTCTTTGCCTTATGATCCAGCTTCTTCCAGTCTTCATCTGAAATTTTCGTTGGTTTAGTACCTAGATCTACCATGATCCACTGATCTCTATCCACTAGCAGATCCTCCATCTTGAGCTTCCACAAATCAAAACTCTGACCATTAAATTTCTCGATCTCTATCTTCCCACCGCTCACCATCTTCTTTCACTGCAATAATCGATCCCACAGATCTCCCACTGAACAGGGTCTACCTCAGGCCCGAGCAAAAAACCCCTCTGCAGCAAAGGCGTTCCCTTGAAGTTGAAACAACTCTAATACCAAATGTAGGTTTTAACCCTGTATAGAAATTATCTGCAAACGAATATTAAAGACAGAAAATAAACAGTAGCGAGAGCATAAAACATAAAACAGATAAACACAAAGATATTCCCCTGGATCCCAAATCGGGACGACTAGCTTGATTTTTCATTATATTCCTTTTAGTGTTACAACACATATATATACATGCCGAAGCATACATAAACCCCAATCCATTAACCCTAGATTATAACATAACCATAGTTCCCTTGACCGGATCTACAAAATACCAGGGGCCGAAAACCATCGTACCCCAAAACCATGTGCAAACCCATGCACAAAACCATGGGCAGATCCGCCCACCAGAAAATAAGGACCAAAAAAAAATTTCGGGGTGCTGCCCCGGACCCTGACAAGGGGGGCTACCGCCCCCCTTGTGACCCCCCCGTGCATGATTAGTTGTGGAAATAATATAACACATACCCAACAAACAAACTCTGTGTATCAGGGTCCTTGATACGGGTCGAGTGGCTAGGTGACCTTGACCTCCCCGTCTTCAAATATCATTAGTTCCTTCTTTAAATCTATTACTGCATAGTTTTCAAAAGCCCAGTCGATCCCCAATAATGTTGTAGAGGGATCTTTATCCCCCATAATGTCTATCACCTCAAAGTCTGTGTATGTCTTTACCCCTGCAACATCAACTTTGACCTCCTCCATTCTGCCTATGGGCACAATGTAGAACTCGTTTTCCATACGGAGTTGAATTGGTGAATATGTCATCTTCGTTCTTCCTAATGCTTCCCATGTCTTCCTTTTCAAAATATTGACATCTGACCCTAGGTCAAGCATTTTGTCCTTAATTTGGAATCCTGCAACTTGAGTGTTCACTCGGAATTCTTTCCCTATCCTTCTCTTATTTCTTTTTACTCTCTGTATGTATTTATATGTTGCATCATTTGAATCCCCTGGTCCTGTGGTCTCCTGCACCACCATTTCCAGGTTCTACTTTAACTGTTCCAACATTGGCACATTGGTAACAATCTTCAGAAATAGACGGAACCATTCTTCAGTCATAGTACTTATACTAGCTTGGTTCTCCTTATCTTCCTTGGCCAGTGGCAACTCAATGCCTTTGCTTCCCCCAAGTTGGGCAAACATTTCCACTGCTTCTTTAAAGTATTGTTTTTGCCTTTCTGGCTTGAACATTAGCTTTGGAGATGTTGGCCTTATTAATTTTATTGGGTCTGTCGTCTGTGCATCTTCTCCGATTCTTTTTCCTCCTCGTGTCACTATGGCTACATTCTGCATAGCTTGAGCCTCTATTATTCTTGGCTATGCATTACCAGATTTGTTCCTCTTTGTCTGGCTCTTTCTTCCCATCATTTAATGAGCTATGGGTAGTCTCTTGTTGCATGTGTGTTAAATTTGCACTGAGAGCACCAAGGTCTTCTAGGAAGTGGAAATTCCCTAGCCACGTGACCTTCATGGTCACAATTGTAACATCGTGCTGGTCCTCTTCCTCTAGCTCGGCCTTTTCTCATGCCTCCCCCTCGTCCCCTGGGAGCCTCATTCACTCTATATGAAGGCATGTCTAATCGTTCCGCTAATGCGTCTAGAGCCCTACACTGCTCTGTCACTACTACATTTGGCAGAAATTCCGACACTTGGTTCCGACGCTTTTGACCAAATGTCAGAAATTTCCCCAATTTTTTTCCATCCCGCCCGAAACCGTCGCTATACCGACGTTTATAGAAAAGTGTCGCAATACCGACACTTAGAAAAGTGTCTCCATTGCGACGTTTGGAGGAAGACGTCGCACTGGCGACACTATGGCCCAACGCGTCGCTATTGTGACGACTGCAAGTGCGACACAATGTCTAAGTGTCGTAATTGTGACGTTTGGAGGCCTTCGTTGCAATAGCGACGCCTTTTCTACCGTCGGTATAACGACACTTATATGCGCACTAAATACAAATACGAAACTTATATGCATGCTACATGAAAATGATTTTATTGTTTCGTATCTGTCGCAATAGCTACATTAACGTCTGATATCACGCGCGCATTCGCCCTCCGCTCTTGCAGAACAGCATTCGCCCTCCGCTCTTGCAGAACAGCATTCGCCCTCAGCTTTCGCCCTCAGTGTTCGCCCTCAGCTCTAGCAGAATAGCATTCACCCTCAGCTCTTGCAAAATGGTAAGTTCTTACTGCAGGCCCTTCCTCCTATAGTAGGGTTGACTCTATTTGGGTTTTTTGGTCAATTCCATTGGATTGTGTTAGGCTGTAGGGTTCTCTCTAGATGTCAAGAATCAAGATTCAATACCCTCTATTATCTTCATCACCCAATACAAGATTTAAATTTTTGACAAAGAAACGCTTATTAATTTGGCAGCCATTATTTCTCCCTACTTTAAAAACCCTACATTTAAATGAAAACAAGCATTGCATTTCAACTACAAAAATCTATTAGTGTTCAAATGTACATGTGTGCTACATTAACCTCTGATATCACGCGCGCAGTCGCCCTCCGCTCTTGCAGAACAGCATTCGCCCTCAGCTCTTGCAGAACAGCATTGGCCCTCAGCTCTTGCAAAATGGTAAGTTCTTACTGCAGGCCCTTCCTCCTATAGAGGTTGACCCTACAGCCTAACCAAATAGCTCCACTTGAGAAAAAATTTCATAATCTTGGGGCTGGATATACTGCAGAGCAAACAATTGTAGTTATCATTCATGCTCCAATATATTAATATAATTTTTACATTGAACTGGAGAAAGGGAAACAAGCAAATGCTAGCCATCATACAATGCTTTGACATAAGAGTTTTGAGTGACATACTTGAAAAAAGAACTCATCGACTGATATTTATAATCATTTGAGTTATTCAAGTTAAACACAATGTCAAGAATCAAGATTCAATGCCCTCTATTATCTTCATCACCCAATACAAGATTTAAATTTTTCCCAAAGAAACGCTTATTAAATTGGAAGCCATTATTTCTCCTTGCTTTAAAAACCCTACATTTAAATGAAAACAAGCATTGCATTTCAACTACAAAAATACATTAGTATTCAAGTGTACATGTGTGCATCACTTGTGTAGGGTATTCCTTTTCCACTTTCACATTATCCAAGAATGTGTGTAGTATAGTTCATATTTTTTGTGATTTAGATTATCTTGAAAAAGGAAAGGTAAATTATTTCCCATGGATATAGAAGGTTTTCCCTTTTTACTACTGGAAATGGTACAAAAAAGTTCCATTTCTACCTGAAACTCCTATGAAATAGGAACCAAATAAAGGCCATGTCCTCAATGGACATCATTTGGCTTTGAAAATGGCCATTGCACCGTGTTGTTTCTTATATTACAGCATGATAGTTTCTTAGGTCATTTCTTGTTTCTTGAGATGAAAAACAACCAAAGAAATCGTGAAGATCCTTTTAAGAAATAAATGACCATTTCTCAATCATATCTCAACTATTTTTTATTTTATTCAATGGTTGCTTAATTTGAGAGAAATTTGACACTTTTATAAGGAATATAACATAAAAACACAAAATGGGAAGGAATTGATGATGTAGATGACCTTTAGTTGTTGTCAATTAAGAATTGATAATACACGATGCATGTTCTGTACTACAAACTAGATTCCTTCCTGGAGTTAGGACACAGAGTATTGAAGCAAAGTTGTAGTTTCTAACTTCTTGTATTGGTTCATCAATCTTGAAATTCAGACATTGCATGTCTTCATTGCTTCATGTTTGAATAATTTGCATCATATCGTACAATAGAAAATTAGGAATTATGATTATTATTACTTTATGGATCTGTTAAGTTACTTTTAAGTTTGCATGGTTTAGTGTGAAATTATTCTAGTCCCCAAACACATATAATCAAGGAATTATAACATGATTTCAAACATTAAATATCAACAAAATCGTTTAAAGGATATTGAAATGAAAAAGGTGATGGAAGATAGAAAGTGCCTTACTTAAATGCTCTAAGGATTTTTCAATAGTTGCTCCAAAAGCTTCACTTCAAGGCCCTTCAAGATCGTCTCCAACAATGCTATACCATCAGCTTCAACAATGTTGCTCCAAAAATGTCCTCAAGGTCTTCACAACAAGTTTACTAGAAGTTGCTCCAACAATATATTCAACAAGGTCTTCATTGTCAACTCGTCTCTTGTTTGGGTGCCTTAATGTGCAATGACATGTTTCCAGGACTGAATTCAATGCAAGGCATATTTGAAACTCTAACTCTGTCTTCCGGTGTCTTATTAGAAATTATTTCGGTTTTCATTTTGTGTTTTCAAGTTATATATTGTTTTCAAGTTTTTACATTTATAATTTTATTGCAATGTGGCAGACTGATCAGGGCAGTACAGGAACAACCCCGAGACGGGATGATCGTGGAAAGAGGCCAGCGGAAGAACATGTAAAGTGCCAGCATTGCTCTATCTTCATGTATTTTAGTTATTTACATAATTGAAATAATATTAATTTTGTTCAAATATGCAGACACCTAGCCATGGTACGCCTGATGATTCCCTCTTTGAGGAAGAGCTTTCTTCATCCCTATCTCCAACGCTCTTGTTGCGAAAAAAGGCACGAGATGCAAGGTTGGAATTTAATACTTTGATAGACGCGCCTCAAACACCTGAAACAGAAGAGAGGATAAAACAACTTATGACCCAGCTAGAAACATATCAGGTAATAATAAAAAATCAAAAGGATATTTTTTTGTTCTGCATGAGATGAATTGTGATAGTTTGATTTTTAATTTTTACATTGACTAAACTAACAAAAATTTCTTTTGTATGTAGCGTTTTCTGGCACTTGCTGAATCCGGTGTTGGTGGTAGTGGGACACAAGGGCAAGAGATTGCCCAACAACCCTCTTGTACACCTTCTACTCCTTTAGGTGCCAGGCAAGAAACACACCCTGCCCAAGCAACCAACCGCTAAACGTGTTGGCAATGATGAGGCTGATATGGCCAACTACATTATTGCGTTTCTTGGAGCTACACGTGTCAGCTCCACAGGGACCATTAATGGCACATTGTTGGTGAACGATGAAGGTGTCCCTATAAAGCATGTACAACTCCCACGTAAATTTTAATATTTTAACTATTTCATGTACTTTATCTAAAACATATTTATCACGATTTTTATTTTTAAATTAATGATAATATCTTGTTTTTCTATGTAGGAAACAATGAGTTCTACAGGTATCTGGAGAGCCATGCATTGGTAATTTTTGGCCCAACCATACGCACAGGGTGGAATTCCCAGAGTTCCAACCTGAAAAAAGAACTTCTAGATTATCTACAAACCCTTTTTGGGGTCGGCATATTTGACAGAACAACGGTGGCTCAGGTAGCCGGCAAATATTTGAAATATACCAGGGACACCTATAGGACGCAATTGCAATTTAACCCTAGATATGAGCATCCTCTCACAGTTCCAGAGAGTGAGTGGAGAGCACTCATCCATGATGGGAAAGAGAAAAGGGCAAAGAAAAAAGGAAAAATGCCAACTGGACCCGCAAGGTAAATTACAACTTTAATTCAATAGCTTTAATTTTCTCTATGTCTAAAATAAAAGTGTGCTACGTCATATCTGACTTTAATATTTTGATGCTAGGTTTCCTGACACCTCAAAGGCAACCAAAGCTAGGATTGAAAAAAAGGGCCATCACAAGCTAGGCCAGGGCGGCTACTTGAAATTAGCCGTAAGAATTGTAATTAAGTAGCTAAACATCTTATAATTAATTGTATCGCCTTCCAACGTTTTTGTAATCCTATCAAATATGATTAAAAATACACATACATATGTAATGTAGGGTGATGACTTCGGAACAGAAACAACAGAGGAAGATAAAAATATCGCTTTCCATTTCGGCTATCAAGCCGTAGTTGAACGTCGCATAAGCTTGGGGCAGGTCCCAAGATCCAGAATGCCTGATAAGGTAAAACATTAACCTTTCAATATGTTTGTTTTCATCCACAAATTTAATGTCTAACAACTTTGTTTAAATCAGGGGAGAAACACTACCGACGACGCAAATAACCCAATTTTAGAGCCAAATGTAGATGATCCTCACGTGCAACCTGATCATTGTAGTAGGGACCAGGCCGACAATGCTACTATCAGTGAGGGCCGTGACGGTAATTAATTTCCACTTATAATTTTTCTAATTATACCTTGATGGTTGTCCTTATAATTTTTTTTGTTTAAATGACAGAGAATGTTTCCCTTGAGGATCTTACCACCAGAGAGGAAGACAGGGCAACAGTCCCAACGGCGACAACTGGTGCACCAGGTAAATAATCTCATTACAATTTTTTTTATTAATATTACCGAACTAGTTCAATGATATTTTAAAACTGACAATTAAAATTTAATATTATCTATTTTTGTAGGCGATGCCCCGTCACTGGATGAGACCAGACATCGTGACTACGCAACTAGGTCAGCGGCGACAACTGGTGCACCAGGTAAATAATCTCATTGCAATTTTTTTTATTAATATTACCGAACTAGTTCAATGATATTTAAAAACCGACAATTAAAATTTAATATTATTTGTTTTTGTAGGCGATGCCCCGTCACTGGATGAGACCAGACATCGTGACTACGCAACTAGGTCAGCGGCGACAACTGGTGCACCAGGTAAATAATCTCATTGCAATTTTTTATTATTATTAATATTACCGAACTAGTTCAATGATATTTAAAAACTGACAATTAAAATTTAATATTATCTGTTTTTGTAGGCGATGCCCCGTCACTGGATGAGACCGGACATCGTGACTACACAACTAGGTCAGCGGCGACAACTGGTGCACCAGGTAAATAATCTCATTGCAATTTTTTTTATTAATATTACCGAACTAGTTCAATGATATTTAAAAACTGACAATTAAAATTTAATATTATCTGTTTTTGTAGGCGATGCCCTATCACTGGATGAGACCAGACATCGTGACTATGCAACTAGGTTAGCGGCGACAACTGGTGCACCAGGTAAATAATCTCATTGCAATTTTTTTTATTAATATTACCGAACTAGTTCAATGATATTTAAAAACTGACAATTAAAATTTAATATTATCTGTTTTTGTAGGCGATGCCCCGTCACTGGATGAGACCAAACATCGTGACTACGCAACTAGGTCAGCAGTGCGGGTCGAAAGGCACGAAATAGGAGCAGAGCATGATGATATTGATGATGTAATTAGGAGCTTTAAAAATAGGAAGAAGAAAAAGAAAATTCGATAATGTAAAATATTGTATTATTATAAGACAAACGTTACCAATGACCATACTTGGAACGTTTTTTGAGTTATATAAAAAACTCATTTATCATACTATTTTTATGTCAAACATTAATTGCAATGTTTCCTTGCGTACTTTTTGTTGAATTGTTTTTTTATTAGTTATTGAATATTTTTTTTTATGCTCATGAAAGTAAAAAATGAAATATAGATTGGGTATTGGGGAATTGAGAGTGATGTGAGGGGGGGGGGGGGGAGGGGGGGAGGGCCATAAGAGCTTCCACCTTCACGTGGTTGGCCCTGTTTAGTAGAGAATAATTTATTGGAGCGATTTAATCTTGGAGCAAACCTCTCTCGATCCAGCGTAGCAACAAAAAAGTCACTGTTGACTTAGTTGCTACTCTTTCAGATCGTGGGAGGCTTGTTCCAAGTTCATGCGACTCCAATAAATTGTTCTTGAAACGAAGAGGAGCTTATTCAGGTATGTTTTGAAATTTTCAACATATGTTCTAACATTATCATAAGAATACATCTTAGAGTAAAAAGTTTCTTGTTACTATTACTTTAGGAAAACCATGAAGACGATGAATTTCTTTCACGGACACTTCTGCCACTTGGCTTGTTGTTTATGTACTTTGAGCTCTACAAAAAAAATCTACAAAATTTGTCTATATAAATGACCACAAAAATGTAATACTTACCTTTATATTTCAGTAACCCTGTAACAAAGTCTATTGATATATCTTCTAGTCTTTGAATATGTATGTGGAATGGTTGAAGTAACCCTAGAGATTTTACTATCTCTCTTTTATTTATTATGCAAACTCGACCTTCTCTTACAAAATTTTGAATATCTTTCTTCATTCCTTCCAAAAATATATTTTTTGATCCTTTGAGATGTTTTAAGGAACCCTGCGTCCTACCATCAGAGAGACATGGGACTCCCTTAATATTTTTTTATTCAAATATGCTTGCGTGCATACAAATATTCTACATTTGCACCAAAGTATATCTCTCTTTCACTCCCAATGCTCCACAGAGTTCATCCCATCCTTTATAAATTTTAGTTTTTGTTTAGTACTATTGTCATTTTTCCATTATGGCAAGCTTCTTCTAGCCACCTAGGAATAGAAAATGTAATTAGATATAAATTTGAGGCCTCTTATATTTTAGAAAGAGCATCATGTACTAAATTTTCCTTACCCTTTTTGCAGATTATCTCAAAATTAAAACTTTTCATTTTTTCTCCTCATTTTTGTTAATCTTCCAATGAAATCCATAGCTTCAAAAAATACTTTATGCTATCATGGTATATATTGACTTTAAAGTACCTCCCAGTGATATACTATCCCCATTTTTTATTGCATATAATATTGCTTCCATTTATTTTTCATACGTAGATTTCACCAAATATTTTCTTTGAATTCCTTGCTTTTAAAAGCCAATGATATCCCTTATTGTGTTAATGTTACATAAATTCATTGTCCTAGTGCCTCACACTCTACTATGAATGTTTTACCAAAATTAGGTGCAACCGATGTTGGTGTAGAAGACATGGCATCCATTAAAAGAGAGAATGCCAAAGTAGCCTCATCATTCCATATAAATGATATTTTCTTCAAGAGATTGTGAGTGGACTTGAAATGCATGCATAATTCTTAACAAATGATCAATAATAGCATGTAAGTCTAAAAAATCTTCTAAGAATCTTGATTTTCTTAGGAATAGGTCATTTTGTAATAGCTTTAATCTTTTGAGGCTCCAACTTCACTCCTTCCTTTAAAACAATATGAACCAAATACTCGAATTCTTATTTCCCAAAAGCACATTTGGATATTTTCACATAAAAATGATTGTTCTCAATAATTTATATAACTTTTCCACATGTTTACTAGTGTGTTATTCCCATGATTTATTATAAATATGTGTATTATCAAATAAAACCAACACAAATTTTATAAGATGGGATCAAAAAAAATTGTTCTTAAGTCGAGCCCGTCGGACTTCAAACGGCGATAAACCATAATTCAAACCAAATTCGCGTTCCAAAATAGCCTGCTGACGTCGGCCAATTTTGTGACGTGAAAACCAAATGAATTCCGCCCTAATCTTTTTCGGGTCCGAAGTTGGCTGGTGTACGGAGGGAGAGTTGTGACGCGAATTTCTTATCAAATTCGCCCTAATCTTTTTCGGGTCCGGATTTCCACTGCGTGAGCAGCCCAAACAAATATCCGCTCCTATCCCTCTGTGACGAAACCATCATACATGCTGACGTCATCAATCAAAACCCACCACCCTTTTGACTTTGTAAATAAAACAAATTGCGTCTGCGTCATTTTCATTGTTCCGTGCGCTAGCCAGTCTTCCATGCAACAAAATTCAAAAACCAACTATTAACGCTTGCTGACCGTTACCTTGCTGAAGAGAATTGAAGCCGAGTATTTCAGGGTTCTTCTGTCATAACCAGCGCCTGTTTAAACACGTTTCATTTCCCGTAAATAGGTATTTATTCCAATTCCCCGCTAAACTCTGTAAAAAATCCTGGTTTTAGTTTTAATTTTGCACTAAGGTCTGAAAAGAAGTTCAGTTTGGTCTTTTTCGTTCCCAGAACTGCAATTATATTCCCAAAACTGGTAATTGTGCCCCTTTTCCACAAAAACCCCGAAATTCCATTTCTGAATCCACAAGAACCAGAAATGGAAGTTCCTGTAGCTCTGAATGTCGTGCCCATCAATGCCTTTCACAAGGACTTGGATTATTTACCTTTAGCCGATATAGATTTTCAAATTAAGGACTTGCTTCTCAGTGAGAATCCTCTTTGAATATTTTGCCGCTGCAGAGACAATTATTTGAATGGCTCTAACATCTTTGGACTTTGGGAATCAAATATTCCTATGTACCTTCTCCCCTCAGTCCATATTTTTCCTGAGTTAATCCATTATTGCTACGCAAATTATGATCCCAACCAATGAGCAGTTTTATCCCCAAGTCAAAATTTCCTTTTCCCAATAACTGCTCAGTCCATAAATGAAATGCTACAATTCCAACCTGGTCAAGCTCTCACTCCCCTGTCCATGGCTGAATTACTTGAGAAATCTACTAGGTTATCCCATGAAGAGTTAAACCGCCTATGCCAAACCTTCATGTTACCAGAGCATCAGCCTAAAAACCCTCCCCCTTATGGTTATACTTTCTTTACTGATGAGGGTAGACTTATTTTAAACATGATATCTTCCATAATGGGCTTCAATACTAGTGAGTATGTTGATCAGTTAACCCTAGTATTGTTATCCATTTTTACCCCTCGACAGCCTCCTGCTGTCAAGTACGATTTTGCATCTTATATTGCTGACAAAATCCATGATCAGTTCATGAGATTTGAGAATGAGAGAGTATTTAAGTATTCTTCTGTCATATATCATCTCATGATTTAATTTCAGTCAGAAAATTTCCCTTTTATGTTAAGAAACTTGATGCCAAAGGGAATCCTAGGTCAGTCATCTTTTGGTCTGCCATTACTCACAATTCCTCTGATTCTCCTTATTCCTATAATGAGTTTGTCGACATTTTTGTTCATCCTGCAACTACCTTGTTGACAGGAGTCTCTCCTCCTAGAATTAACAATGAAATCAAGAAAATCCTTCAACTCTCAAAGCATTACAATATAGGTGACTGGTACCTATATCAAAACTACACAGAGATCAGGATATATGGATGTGAATTATGCCCATTCAAACTGCCCAAGTATGTCCCAATGAGACTCTTTGCATTAGAATATTTCAGGCAGATGAATAATTCAGATATAATTCATTTTTGAAATGCAAAGAAAAAGGCTCAACTCAGGATCAAGAGACAATTAGGTCCCTTCATTTATAACTCTAGGGAAGCTGGAAAGGAAGCCGAAAGGATTTTAGAAGACTATCTCAGACTACAAAAGAGTTTCTACTGGGTGCCTTATGATCCAAACAACTTTATCTGTGATAGAAGAATGAAAAATAAACAGTCACCATACATCCATCAAAGAATCCCAGAAATAGAAAAATATGCTAATATGGATGAATGGACAGAAGGGACATTGGTTGAAAATGATAGTGAACAGGTCAATGTTGAAAATGTAATGAAAGATCTTGAAAAGATACTTGACCTAGAATCTTTTGGACAGGTGCAGGGATCTTCTTCAGCCAGGACTTTACAACAAAATTTGCAAGAGATTAGTACAGTAGCAGTAGAATCTAAAGGAAAAGAAAAGGAGCCTGATATACAAATAATTGAAAAATTCATAATGACAGCGCAACCAGAGACTTCTAAAGAACAAGGTCAAGGACAAATTCCTCCTACTCAGATCAGTGAGCCAGAAATTTCTATTTTACAAACTCCTATGAATATAGAAAAGGGAAAAAAGAGAGAGGCTTAAACAACTACTCCTATTGGTGGCTCTTCTGAACAGCAAGATGTTAAAAGGCATAAATTAACTCCCCTTCCAGAAGATGAATCATTTCAGGAAATCCCTGATAGCCAGGGAAGAGAAGACAGTCAGCAAACAGATACAGGTAGTGGGACATCCACTAATTTTCAAAAACAGGGAATACAGAGGCAACAAAGTGTAGAAATATCTTCTTTCAAACCTCCAGTAAAAACTGCCTGGGACATCAAAAGAACATTCATGAATATAAAGGCTAGGAACGATCCACTTAGACTTCAAGTGTACAACCAATTTTTGAAGATGGCTCCAAAAAATCAAGAAAGATTGATGTCAGCTTATGACATCCAACAGGGTAAGATGTTAATGAGCCATTTGAAGCCCAAGGTGCAGCAGCCTCAGACAGCTGCAGATTACGTTAGGACTAATTTTGAAGTCTTAGCAAAGGATATCCATCCTTTAGATCAAATTGAGCTACACAAGCAAATAGGTGAGATGATTTATTCTACTCTGACGGATAAATCAATGATGGCCCATAAGTTGCAGGATTCTTTGGATAACACTAATACACAGTTGCAGCTTGAAAAAGCCTCCTCCCAGGCTAAGGATAATAGAATCAAAACTTTGGAGGAAATAATCATTGGTTTGGGTCATAATCCTAAAGATGTGAAAGGTATTCTTTGATCAAGAGAAAAGATGATGATATTGCGGCTCTGAGAAAAAAACTGAAGTTACTAGCCTCAAGACATCCACAGACTGCAGAAATCATCAAGCAAAATTCCAAGGAAGAACTAATGGATCTTCTCTTAAAATTGAATGAGCAACTTAATGAAACTAAAAAAGAGCTTGAGAATGCATTGAAAGATAAGCAGGCAAATATTCCAGTATCTTCGCATTGCAGTAGTGACGAATACGGCAAACAACAATTCGACTGACCAAAATTGATTTCGAGCAACACTGCAAATTTGAACACTGATGAATTAACAAAGTCAATGGAAGATATGAACATTCAGGCCATAGGGCTTCACAAAACAAAGGAACAATTGGCCACTCTAGAACATAAATATGATCTTTCAAAAATGAGTGTTGCTGATAAAACAAGAGAAGTGAACAAATTAGGAAAAACAGTCAAAGCATTGGAAAAGGATCTCACATTGGAGAAACCTTTAAAAGAAATAAATGAAATTCTTTGAGATAATATCATTCAATCAATAAAGGATGTTTGGTCCTCAATTCAGATAATGGATGAACAGAATAACTTAGTTAAATTGGCTCTGGATGAGATTGAGAGATCAAGACAAGAGTTGGGAAATATGCCAAAAGAGGCCAATAGACTTATACATTTTTTGAATACTCAGACTAAGACTCAACTTGCAGAAATTGGTATTCAGGACAGGACCGGAACAATTCTGGAAATAAAGAGAGTTTTTACTAAAAGAACTCTGGTACAGAATTTAGAACGAAGGTGCTCATATATGCAAGAAGAAATCATTGCCTTCAGAGAAAGATTGAATATTTTGTTAAATAGAGGATTGCCCAGTCCTATAGTTGCAGAAGATAAGCTAATGGACGTTGATAGTTATGCTGAAAAATTGGACAAATATGTTGATAATCAAGCTAGTTCTTCAACCAGTTCATCAACAGCAGCATTTCCTACAAGGAAAAACCTTCATGACAGATTGGATAATTTATTTTATCTTGAGCATGAAGTAAATCATTTATTCCCAAATCAGCCTAATTTCTTCAGATATACTGAGGCTGATGAAACACTAAGAAAGTTGCAAAGGACCAGAGTGCCAGAAGTTCAATGGTGGGAAGAAATGATGGAACTTTTGTAAAAAATTATCCTTACATAAATTTTTGCCTATTTACCACAGTATATCATGATAAAAAGGATAAAAGGATGAAAAAAGGTCAAAGAGTATCAGAGTATCAGTTAAAGAGGTCAAAGAGTAGCAGTTAAAGAGTATCAGATTGTCGATAATCTCCATGTGGACCGTTACTGGGTTTAATATCAAGTCCCTGTATGTGACATGGGGTATTTTTCTATCACTGTCTGGGGTGGGACTTCCACATTTATGGATGGATATTTGGGTTCCAATCTTCAGATGTGAAAATGTAATGACTTCATGGACTGTTTTACTTCATATAATATATTCAAAACAACGTTTTTTCTCTTGTGAAAAAAATGATTAATGTTTATCACTCTGCCTTCAAAACTAGCTATGTTGGTCTATGTTGCTGGTTTATTGATATGGTCTCATGGTATTTTTATATTTTGGACATATCACACTCCTCACATGATTAGCGTTTTTCTCTGTTCAAGGATTTTGGGTACTTTAATTTGTATTTGGAACAATGGACGTCGGTACTCTATCTGTTGCTTTACTATTCTACATACTGCTATTTCACTTTCTTATAGATGCCTCGGGCATGTTTGGATGCTTTCTCAGATTGTCGATAATCTCCATGTGGACCGTTACTAGGTTTTATATCATGTCCCTGTATGTGACATGGGGTATTTTTCTATCATTGTCTGGGGTGGGACTTCCACTTTTCTGGATGGATATTTGGGTTCAAATATTCAGATGTGAAAATGTAATGACTTCATGGACTATTTTACTTCATATAATATATTCAAAACCGCGTTTTTCCTCTTTTAAAGTTTCATTTTTTTTTTTTTAAATTGAACCTGCCGTCGCAATTCCGACGTCTTGTAAGCGTCGGAATTGCGACATATTAGAAACGTCGGAAGAGCGACGTTCAAAACGTCGGACCACATTTCGTCGTAATTGTGACAGTTTACAGATGTCGGAAGAGCGACGTTCAAAACGTCGGACCACATTTCGTCGTAATTATGACAATTTACAGACATCTGAAGAGCAACGTTCTAAACGTCGGACCACATTTCGTCGGAAGTGCGACAGTTTATAAAGGTTGGAAGTGCGACGGATTGGGAAACGTTGGAAGAGTGACGCTTGTTTGGAAGCGACGGAAAAAGTGTCGATAGTGCAACACTTTTTAGTTGCGTCGGAACTGCGACGGTATGGTAAACCACGTTTTTCCCGCCCTCGAACTGTCGCTCTTGCGACGACTATGTGTTGGAATAGCGACGATTTGGCTGTCAGAATTTCAGCCAAATTTTCTAGTGTGTGTTGTGGGTTGTAGAAGCACAAAACTCACAGTATATGTTGTTCAGAACATTGGAGTATTTCTGTAAGATTTGGCATATGCGTGGTGGATGACCAATGCTTTTGCATATCTCACGATATTCAGTTGCGGCTTGATTTTGTTGCGCGGGGAATCCCGTGTACTGGTGTTGCGGCGGATATAATCCCTAGGTGTTTACCTGCGCAACTCCTCCTATTGGTGGAGCTCCCTGTGCCCCTGTTGTTGATGTCCCCAAATTCTGACCCCGCAACCTTGGACATTCGGTTACCACATGTCCCTCCATTAGACAGTGTGTACACCATACATTTGGTCTTTCCAGCCGCATTGGTTGAATCTCTTTCAACTTTTCTGTTAGGCTAGCTATCTGATGTTGTAACCCCAGTATGGAAGGGTCTTGAGCAAATGCTCCTCCTTTAAACTCTTGTGGATATCCCGCCATGGCCTTTGTCTTCATAGCTTACTCCAATGCATATTGTAACGTATCGATCTTCTGTTATGTTAGCGGAGTTCTTGTTAATGGAAAAAGAGCCTTGATGAACCAATCTCTCTGATGGTTCAGATCAATTGGATAACTCAGTTTTCAAATCGCATTCTTGAATCTCCTCATGAGGTCCCATGCAGTTTCCGCCTCTCGCGACTTGATCTCCCACATATTTGACAAACCTTGCTGATCTGTTTGGGGTAATTTGAATTCCTTAATGAAATCTCTTTTTACATTGTCTATCGTTGGGTTCTGATGAGCTTCAGACCACTTGATAAACCAACATAGAGCTCTCTCCCTGAGATTAGTTTTAAATTCAATCCACTTACCTGCCTCTAGTGTCTGGCAAGCCCTCCATATGGCCTCGCAGAGGTACCAGTGTTGTTCCACATCATCATTACCCCTCCCAAAGAACTCTGGGTATCAGGTAAATGATCCCGCCATGCCTTCTTGTGTGGGTGTTACTAGAATAAAACCCCTGGTTCCCGACTGTGAAATTATATTACTAGCACTACTTCTAGTGTGTATTACTATTGTAGACTGAACACTATTCAACTTACTCAATTCCTGTAACTTAACAAAAATTTCACCTAGTGGCTGATAGAGTACCAGGGGAAGGTCGGGACTAGAGCTACTTGAACTTTGGGTAATAAAGTTACCTTGAGTTATGGGTGCCGACCCCTCTCGGAATAGCTTCTCCATCGCAACATGCAACTCCACATCGGGCGTCTCCTCAGGGCATGTGTCATCTCCGTCATACTTCTTTCCCTTCTTTGTTTGGGCTGGGCTCCTATACACCTGCCGCACTTCCTTGATGGTCCCTCCTATATCTTGGGAACCCATCTAACCTTCCATCTCCTTTGTCATCTGGGACGCCTTCTCTTTGTCCTTTCTACTACTTTCATGCTTCTCCAACTCCTTCATCACCCTTTCTCGCCACTTCTCAGCGATTTGCGCCCTCCAATGTGCTCGTCTTTCCCTCAACCTACTAGAGGTCTCGGTATCCATATTTCTATTCCCCTTTCCAACGTACTTGTAGCATCTCTCCATCATCTCCTTCCCCTAGTACTGGAGGTTTAAGTCTCCATCTCATATTTTTGAAACTCCATCAATCATTTGTCTACCATCAAGGCTTTGATCCACAGAGGAATCTCCTTCAACAACTCTTCGCGCAATCCTAATATGAAGATGTCCTCTGCTTTCGAGAAATATTGGTAACACTCAGCTGCGAATTCCACTATATATCCTTCCAAGGTATATTGCACCCAAAAATCTACAGCTCGGGTCAAATCGGCATCTAACCAATGGAGTGCTACCAGATCTACGTGCAACCACTTGCGACAGACCTTCCGCGAGCTTCCTTGGACTGTCTTGGCCTATAGTCTCCGCAACCAGTTGTACAGCTCCTCTGGAAACTTTCCCCAGAAGATCTCGTAGATATCACTGGCGGATTCAGAGAATAAAACTTGATCCTTAATAGCTTTCTCCCATTGTTTTGTCAACTCCGCTTGCTGTGCTATGAACTGATCTAGGTGGTTATCCCACCAGCTTCGTATTTCTCTCTTGAAGATCCGCGATACCATGATCTAGTTCCAAAATGGAATTTCAAGTCCCAACAAAGGAACCATTTGTTGGTGAGGAAGAAGGTCTCTTGGCAAAGACCCAGGTTCAGAATGGAGGCCAACAAGGTTTTTCGCAGTAGTCTAGCACAACGTCGACATTTTCACTCTACTCCGAAAAGCAGAGAGTCTCACCCGAGGCGTGTCGTGACCTTAGTAAGATTAGGATCAGATCAGGTATCGATCAAGCATAATGTATAGAATAAAACAGACAAAACTGAGTGCTCTGAATAGGTATAAATACTCTGTAAATGATAATACTCATGAACGTATTCAGGACAAAAAAAAAAAATTTAAAGTAACCCACACATTCAGCTGAACCAGAAACACATTACAGAACTCAAGACATCAAACCTAGATCATAGTATATTGCATTAACAACAAGGGACAGTTACATTGCTCCTCAGAGCGATCCTGGCAGAACTGATTACAAGATTATCACATATGATATAATAGAATTAACGGAGATAACAGAAGGAACAGAGCTCTCCTACGGCTCCCTTCCTCTGATCCCTACTATGCCAACCTCCTGTCTACGCTGGTCGACTGCCTATTTGTTCCTTTTCCAACGCGACTGTCAGTTCTCCCTTCCTTTCTACTCCGCTGTTTGCTGCATCTCCCTGATCACTATAAGTTCCATTGTTTTTTCTTTGTCGCTTCCTTTTGCCATCTGTGCCTGTTTCCGCAACAGTCGCACCACCTTCTCTTCAGCTCTTCGCAACCGTGATAGCTCTCTGTCTACCGTGTTTGCGCTCTGCCACCTGTTATCTACAACTCAAAACTATTTTATTTCAAAACAAGGGCCCCAACAGGCCCCAACCACATACTATTGACTCGTCCCGAGTCAATTTTTTTCTGCTACCTCAGTCTCCATTGGTCCGCCTGCCTCCATGGTCTGTCCTGTCTTCTCCTTTTCCTCTCCTTGTCCAAACAAGGGCCCCGACTTGGGAACCTTTGCCAATGCTAATGCTTTGAGTTCTTTGAAGTCGGAAATGGCCTGTTGCCAGCCCTGCATGAGCAGATCTGTCTTTGTGGTGACTTTTTCTACTTCGTTTTCCCCTGATATGGTCGGCAGCTTACTAAATACATCCTTAATTTTAATGTTGGCCTCAGCGGCCATTTGTTGCATTATTTGTGCAGTAAGCTTGACAGAATGCCTTAGCTCCTAGAGGACCTGTTTGGTTGTTGCTGAATGTTCCTCAATTTTTTGTATCTTAATCTCCAGCTCTTCCGCTTGGTTGTACAATTGGTTAAGTCCATCGGGGTCTGTGGCCTTTTGAATTTCCTTCGACACTTGATGCAATTGTGTCGAAATCGACTGTGACTTCATAGTTAGCGAGGTTGAACACTCACGTAGATTTTTTAGAAGGTCATATGCTTCCTTCACCGTGGTGCTGAGATTTTCCTGCATCCCAGTTACTTGGTTCTGTCTTTTTGGGATTTTCTCTGTGTAGATGACTACTGGATCTGGTAGTGCGGGCCTGGTCGCTAGCGCTACTTTCAATTCCTTATTTTCTCGGCTAAGATTCGAACATGCTATCCTAACATGAATGGATTGCCTGATTGGGTCAACAGTTGATATGTTGTCCGGTATCTGATCGTTGTGAGCTGTTACTGTGGGCCAGAGATCCCTGAAAATCTATGTCACCGTTTCTAGTTGGTTCTGCAAGTTGTCTTTCTCTATCTTTAACTGTTCATGCTCTTCAGTAATCGCAATGATCTGTATCTATTGCTGCTCAAACTTCTTTTGGAGTTCGATGTGGAGTCCTTCAGCCTGCTATGCTGCCCGCTATATAAATTTTTACAACTGTGTTGTTCCCTAGGTCTACATGCTCTCAGCCCCAGAAGTATCTTGATTTTGCGGTCTCTCTTGGAGTGGTTGACCGCTTGCAATGGACCTGGCTTAGTGTTCCTGAGGTGATTGTGGTTGTGTCAGTTGCAATGGCGGATTATTAGGGTTACCCATGCTTGGAGTAGGCTGCATCTGGTGGAGGATCAAGTTTGCTTGTTGAAACGGGTTCAACTCTTTAGGTGAGGGTGTTGTATCTGCAGTAAAGGATCCCCCTCGACTTAAAAGGTCCTCAAAAGTGACATGTTCAACCAGGGGTTTGTTAACCTTAGGTACCAATGTTGTATTGGAGTTAACTTCTGCCTCTTTGTCTCTGTTTGTTTTAAACTTTGCTCTGACTAGGTCTGAGATGGTGGTTGATGTGGATGGAGTTCGGGTTGAATGGTCTTTGGAAGTGAATGATGTGTGGACCGATGAGTGGTGAGTGCGAGGCGGAGATATACGAATATTTAAAAATGAGTAGGGGTTGAACATAGGTAGCATATTAGGATATTATACAGCATGGGCAGGAGTATTTTGAAGACATTCAGGAAGCAGCTTTGGCAGCATCCAAACAAAGGTGGATGGCTTCCACGAATAATGTGAAAAACATAGAGCCATTTGGCTACAAAAACTTCAAAGCAGCTACCTCCAAATTCATTTTATACAAAAATCTAATCTTCAACATGGGCCCTACATGGATAGGATGCAGGTACAGATGCCCTCTTATCTGGTACCCCCCTGAGGGTTATGATCATGATTACGAGCTGACAGAAGGGCACACAAACTCCGCCTTTGCAAAGATCATACATAAACATGGATTCAGATGATATAAAGAAGAAGTTTACCCTGCACACTCTTTGACCCAGTTACACCTCAATCATTTGTTTGCACGAGGACCTGCAAATAGGTAAGCGGGGGAATATGTTGGGCCGAGAATAAGGTACATTTTCACCCTACCTTTACCACGAATTGGTATGCACCTTTATGAATTTGTCCTCATATTAATAGTAAAGGAAAGGAAAATTAATGTAAAATCAAGACAAAATGAAGTGACGGTAAAAGGGATGTTTAACAATGCGAAATTGACTTGTTGTATCTTTATTTACAGGGAAATAAAGTAGCTAAATCGATGATAACTGGAAGACAACTAACAAAGAGAGACTAACAGGATCATGATGACTCCCATGGGCTGGCGGAAGACGGAAAGGCACCTCCACATCTGAAGAACTCAAATGACATCCACAAGCAGCAGGATCCTGTATGGAAAAGACCGTTACAACTATTGAAATCGCCTTTAAAAGGCCGAAAACAAACAAGATAGATAGATCAGAATAGAGACTTTCTTCTGTAATAGACGTATCGGGAAAAAAATTTCCAGTTATATCAATGTATTAACTTTCACCTTAATAAAGGTTTTGGTGTTTTTGGATATTCAATCTCTGAGTTTTCCGTAGCGGTAGAATTCTAGTGGTTTGGGCCCAACCCTGGGAGTTTCTTTTCTAATCTCTGTGCTATACGTTCAATTACAGAACTTACATTTCAGTCGTCTAATACAATTCGTGAGATATCATTTAATTGGTTGAATTGTGAATATAAGATGCTCTAGATTTCTCTTTCATTAGAATAGTTCGTCATTCATACCTTCTTGCTTACAGTCAATAATTTCATAATTATTTAGATGCTTTCATCATTTCCCAATGCTTTATGTGTGTTTCATTAGTTTTAGCATGACTACTATTCAATTCTGTATATAGCTAAAGTTGGATCCTTTCATCATTACTGTAAGGCATCTAGTTGTTAATTGATTCGGAGAGATGTCATCTTTTTAATTTAAAAGAGAATTCCATTGCAAAATTAGATAAACAATTGTTGTTCAATTTATTGAAGTCGTTGTTCAATTCAGTAGGACTTCTGTTCAATTCATCAGTGTGTTTTTCAATCGTAGGTTTCTCTTTTCTGTGCTTACTTAGACAGAATAGTTAAACAACATTTTATAATTCCATTTCACTTTGAATTGATTGAACTTCGAGAATTAGATAGTCCTCTTTACGATAATGTAGAGTAGTTGTTCTTTGATATCACTTGCATATACTGTGTTCACACTCTTGAAATAATAAGACTTGCCCTGGGTTGACAATTGAATGAGAAGCATTGAAGTTGCCTGTAATAGTCACCTTTATGACCCAACACTAACATTTAAAAAAATTTGGTGTAGTTATCATTGTTAATTTGGCCTAGAGGACAGAAGAGGAGATCCTTCAACTAAACACAAGACCTCATTTGTGCAGAAGAAGGGTTGCCAATGCCATCTTGTTGTGAAGATTATGAATTGAATTCTTGATAGAGAAATACTAGCTTTCAATATGTATGAACATGAAGATGGTGAAGGTTGGCCTTGTCATGGCCAACATGACACTTCAGGTGAGACTAGGACCTTGCATAGGCCAAATATTTCAAGGGATTTTGTTTCATATGTAGAGAGTTGTTTCTTTTTGGGAGTGTTCATTGATATAGTGTATAGAACTCATATTAAGAGACGTGTTGACATGGATGTGAAAACTTGGGATAGGTATTTCTTCTTATGCAAGAAATATTTTGTAAATATATATATATAACAATTTGGCGAGGGGAAATTATCAAACTCACAAAAAGGATGAAATGAGTGTAAACCTTTGGTATCAAAATAATTGGGAATATTTTTTATTTTACCAAAATCCCAATGGTGTGGAGGTCCCTTTTATAATAGGGATTCAAAAAAAGTGGATGTTGGAGACAATGGTTAAGCTATCACAAAATAGCTTAATATCCATGGATTCAACATTTAATACAAATAAATATGGGGTAAGTCAAATTCCAATGATTGATTGAATATACTTATTTAAGTTGTATACATTCAATATGATTAATAATTTGTATTTGAATTTATGTAATGTTGAATATGCCAGTATCAGTTATATACACTCGTGGAATTTGATGAACAATAAAGCGAGGTTCCAGTTATATGGTTCATGGAATCATGAAACATATCAAATGATATTGCACTATGGTTGGAGCATCTCATGCACAAGTGTTTCCAAATTTGTCCTGATTGGAAAGTCAATGCGTTGAACATGGTCATTGATGCATTGGCTGAAATCACTACTTGGATGTAACTTTAACATTGTCATGATATAGCCAAACTTGCATTTATTCTAAAAATATCACACTTAAATGCATTGAATTTGGCAGGAGGATCATAGGTTGTGATGTGATCTTATGTGTTTGGCATGTATGGAGGCCATGGTTAAAAAATTTCAATCGATTGGCAACTAGTTCCATAAAATCCAATGAGATGTTCACTGATTTAGATTTCATCATGAAACACACTCCCAATACTGAAGTGGATGATGCAATCAAACAATTTTTTATCAAATTTGCAGATGAAGAGAATTTTTTAGACTATTTCCACAAGAATTTGGTTATTGGAGATAAGATTCATAAGTAAACAATTTTTTTGTATTATATGCATTTTTTTCTTCTATAAGGGTTATATATTGAGACTAACATAGTTCTATTTACAATTAGGGATGTGCATGAAAGGTTTTCATGAGTTTCTTCATGCAAATGAGGAGACCAATAATGTTGTTGAGTCATACCATTGTTACTTAAAAACAACATTTTTATCTGATAGAAGAAAAAAATGTGGTCACAGGATGGATTGGTTGTTGCATATGCTACTAACAATTGTTGAACCTTGTTATCGGTTCAAGGAAATCTTAAAAGAAGAAGGATTTATAAATAACTACAAGAGAGAAAAGCATCTTGGATCATTAGTGAGAAGAGAAAGAAAAATTATGGATAACATAACTCGTGCTTACTAGGTGAGAAGTCAAATAGATCGAGGTAAAAAATCACGTGGTATCACATTGATTTTATAACTTGTGAATGTAAAGAAGGAAGGTTTTGATGATGAACATTGTTGGAAGTTGCATACAAAGTTAAAACCAAAGATATTTGGTGGGAATTACAAGAAAAATACAGTGGCAACTGTACAACAGAACCTTGCATCTGATTCCAGTGATGAAACATAGAACACAACAGTGGGCATACACGGTGAAATTTCTCTTCATGCTAATGAAAATTATGAATTGAATGCATGTGAAAGCTCTTAAAATGAGTCTCTTGTTAATGAATGAAAGAGGACTAAATTGTTCCACATTAGAGTCATAATGAAACATACTAAAGTGGAAACCTTGTTTGATCTGGGCTCACAAGTAAATATGATTTCAAAATACTTGGTTAATAAATTAGGATTGGAGACCAAGCCTTATCTGAAACCCTACCCTCTTGGTTGGGTGTGTGACAAAGCCAAATTACATGTAACCAAGAAGTGTAGAGCTAGATTTGTGATTGCATCCAAAATATTAGATGAGGTTTATATTGATGTTTTACCTTTGGATATATGTGGCATGGTATTTGGGAGTCCATATTTGTATGACATGAAAGAAATTTTCTTTCACCATTAAAAGAAGTATCATCTCACGAAATATGAGATAGAATGCTTTGTTAGAGCTCATTGTGCCAAAATCAGTGCTAGTATTGTAAGTGCAGGCTAGATGAAGAGGTTGGTGAATTCCAGGAAAGGGTACATGCTCATGGTTGTGAGAGAAAAAGATGTGGAGACATCTGAAGCTTTCCAATGTTGTGATCCCACTCATAAGAATGAATTGTATGAAATTGTTTCTAACTATTATGGGATTTTTGAGGAACCTACTGGGTTTCCTCCAAAGAGTGAGATCGAACATGAGATTCACTTGCAGCATGATGCTCCCTTACCCAACATTGGTATGTACAAGTTGTCAACCATTCAAAAAATGTCCTGATGATGGATCCCCGTTGGGATTCGAAACGTCGACATTCGTTCTCTAGCAATGTGGATAATCCGGAAAGCTCCTTAAAAAATGATCACCACATGAGTTTGAAAACCAAAGTTGTCAACCATTGAGATGGAGGAGATAAAGAAGTCGGTGCAGGAATTGTTGAACCAAGGGGTCATAAGGCCAATTTATTCTCCATGCGGTTCACCTATTGTGTTGGTGTCAAAGAAGGATGACACATGGAGGATGTGTGTGTACTAAAAATCACTCAAAAAAATAACAATGAAGAATCGATACCCTCTCCCTTGCATTGATAATTTATTATATCAACTGAAAAATGTTGTCTATGTAGAAATTTGAATAACTGATATGTTATCCACCGATATTCTCCTGATCACACACTATTTTATCTTCATGCACAATACATAATCTCTTCTATCATTGATCATCACATGCGGAAATAAAATCAATTGCATGCACACATTAAAACCATAAACAATCACACATATGAACACAGTATGTAATGGGAAAGATTAAAGCTGAAAACCCCCAACTATCTGTATATTATATATGTCATAGAGATCATGTAACAATCATCATACAAAGCTCCTCACAGGCTCTTAGTATAATCTCCACTTGCTACACACTAATCAAGCTAGATCTAGCAAAACACATGCTCCAATCTCTACCACTTGATAGCCTGCCTCTACTGCGCAATCCCTGCTGAAGAATGCCTCTTGATGAGAATTGAATTACCCCAGCCTTGCTCACGCAGTATTTATAGGAATCTCTACTGAGTGTTGGATGCAAACCATGCATCACTTATAGTCACAACTAATAGTCACACTTGCCCTTTCACCTATCTTTGCACTGGTCTCCACTGAAATTGTCCATGCACTGAAGTTAACTGATGTATTCTTTAGTTGATTAATGAGTTTATAATTAGTGAATTAATTAATAATTAATTCACACCACTTTCACTAATTGTATCAATTAGTTAAACTAGATACAAATAGCTCAACTATGTTTAGATTAGTTAAACTGAACACAACTCCATTAACTCCCTCAATCAACTCCACCAAACTCTGTCACATGAGTTCTAACTGAAGTATCCATGCAATAGCTCCACTTAACCCTCAGGAATAGCGTAATTCCTTCTGTCAGCTCCTGTGCCACATTTGTGCAATTAACTAAAGTGCTCCAAGAGAATAAGATAATGTTTAGAGTCCAAATATTATTAAGAGCTAATAATATTCGACATATCTATTTTTAGACTGGCAATCTAAAAATAGATTCCGCCCAATATGTCTAAAAATAGAAATCCATCTATTTTTCCAACTTGACCATCCATCCACAAATAGCATCCCGCAACTTATAGAACATGATCCATATGTCTAAAAATAGACATAGTCTAAAAATAGACTTTGCGGCAAAAATCACTTGTGTGGGCCCCACCTAGTTTAGGTGATCACTTTCCAACTAGGATCAGGAATGATGTTTCAGGATGCCTCCTTCACTGTTTCTTGTTGCAATATTCAACAGTCTATTTCAAAAAAATGGACTTGCGTAGTGGCCCTATCATCGGGTCAGGATTGTAGAGAATGATGTATGGAACACTGCATTCAAGACAAAACAAGGGTTGTTTGAATGGTTGGTGATGCCACTCGGACTATGCAATTCTTCGACCACATTCACGAGGGTGATGAATGATATTTTTAGGCCTTTTATTAATGATTTTGTACTTGTGTATCTTGATGACATTATTGTTTTCAGGAGGACATGGGAAGATCATGTGAGTCATGTTAAAAAGGTGCTTGATGTTTTTTAAAAGGAAAAATTGTATGTCAAAATGTCTAAGTGTGAATTTGATAAGACCTCTTTGGTTTACTTAGGTCACATTGTAGGAGGTGGAGAATTTAAAATAGACCCTTCTAAAATTGATGAGATTGTAAAGTGGCCTAAACCCTCCAATGTTACATAGGTTCGTAAATTTTTGGGTTCAATGCAATATTGGAGAAGGTTCATTGCCAAATTCTCCATCATTGCATCCCCCTTACTTGCATTGACAAGTGTGAAGAAAACCTTTTAGTGGGGAGGAAAGCATCAAAAAGCCTTTGATACACTGATATAGAAGATCAGTACTGCACCAGTTTTGGCCTTACCTGACCTCCAACAACCTTTTGGGATCGAGATAGATGCCAATGGGTACGCAATGGGAGCAGTGTTAATGCAACAGAGGAAACTTGTATGTTACCATACAAAGGAATTCTCCTTGTGAACTATCCCACATATGACAAAGAGTTGTATGCTTTGGTTCAAAGCGTGAAGAAGTGGAAGCACTATTTGATTGGAAAGGAGACCATCATTCACACAGATCGCCAACCCTTGCACTACCTCTAGTGGCAAGCCAATATTCAACAGGAATGTCATTTCAGATGGATCGGATTCCTCCAGCAGTTTCACTTGGTAATAAAATACAAGAAGGCCACCAGGAACAAAGTGGTAGATATGCTTTCTCGCCCTCCTATTTTTGCATTTATAGTTTTTCAAAATGATTCTTTACCTTTTGAAAGTTATGTTGAACAGTAGTTGATGATGAACATTTTAAAGAAGTTTACACAAAGCTGACACATGGTTACCAGGTAGAAAATTACCATTTGCAGGGAAAATTGTTGTACCATCTTGGAAAACTTTGTATTCCCACCAATGAAAGGATACATGTAATCGGGGAGTCAAATACCTCCCTTGTGTTGGGCCATTTTGGTGTAGAAAAAACCTGGTGTCATTTACAAAGGCTTTGTTATTGGCCTCACATGAAAAATATTGTGACTTGATATGTAAAGGGATGTGTGTTGTGTTCAGTTTGCAAGCCCTATAATATCAAATTGGATCTCTACACACCACTCCCTATTCCAAGTCGTCAATGGAAAAGTGTGTCAATGGATTTTGTAGGCGGTTTTCCTTTCTCTAGGAGAGGTCATGACTATTTGTATGTCATTGTAGATCGATTTAGAAAAATGTGTGTCCTAATGCCTTGTAAGAAGTAGGTCAATGTAGAGAAGACTGCTAATCTCTTCTTCCAATTTGTATGGGTCCAATTTGGGTTGCCCACATCCATTGTGTCTGATTGAGACTCGTTTTCTTGGAGATTTTTGGACGATTTTGTGGAGAGTGATGGACACCAAGCAGAAGAGGAGCATGAAATTTAATTTGCAGACCAACGGACAAACATAGGTTGTCAACCACACAATGATACACTTAATCTGAGGCTATTGTGGCAAGCATCCCAAGTTGTGGGACGAGCAACTTCCTTATGTAAAACATGCACACAAATGGGAAGTGCATTCATCCACTTAGAGCTCACCATTAAAGACATGCTTTGGATATTTTCCAAAGGATCCCTTAGACATGGCCTTCTGGAGAGATGAAGGTTCCAGTCGAAAAGATGATAGGTACAACGCACGAAATTTCATTCAGCGGATTCAGATGATTCACCGGGAAGTGTAGAAGCAGTTGGAGAAAAGTCAAGCTCGATATAAAATTAGACATGACAAGCACTGGGTTGATCACCAATTCTAGGTTGGAGACAAAGTGTGGCTCTACATCAACAAGTACAAGATGAAATGGGAAGGAAACAAGTTAAAACCAATCTGATATGGCTCATTCACCATATTATAAAAGATTGGAGACAATGCTTTTCGTTTTGATTTTCCAGCATACATGCAAATGTACTCAGTGGTGAATGTTGAAAACTTGAAGCTTTATGAACCTCCTTTGATCATTGACAGCGAAGAGGTTGGACAAGTTCTTACAGTGGACGATTTTGCACATGAATACTTGGACAAGCTACTTGAGGATATCATTCTTGACAGGAAAACTAGGACTTCACGACTGGGATATATGGAGTACCTTCATATTGGTTTCAAGGGAATGCGCCCATGTAAGGACCAATGGATTGAAAAGGAAAAAGTGAGGGAGAAATTTCCTCACTTGCCAATTAACTGATAAAGCTTTTGACTGCTTAAAAGCTCATTAGTGGTGAGGAATGAGCCATGTGGCTCAAGAAATAGAAGTGGCCTTGAAATAGCTCAAAAATAAAATTCATCGACTCGAAGTTTAACCAAGACCATATCGTAGTGATCGTCATCCTGATTCCAACGACGTGAATGACACTCAAATCTGAGTTCATATGTTCAAGTTGTAGCTAGTCAAAGTTCTGGTCCAACTAGGCCAAGTGGCAGTCACTAACAAGGCAACAATTTGGCAAAGTCTCGGTGCACTGAATCCAACCACCAAAACGAGCAAACTTATCACCTCGTTAATTCGCCCAGTGCACCTTAAAAAACGGATCCAAAATTTTAACCATCGTTATCATATACATACATACATATATATATATATATATATATATATATATATATATATATATAATTGGGGTGGCGTCCAGCAAGCCCACCCCCCCCCCCTCCCCCTCCCCCAACAACAATGTATAATGACATTGTATTTATGGGATAGGGACATGGTGATGCGAAGCCCACCTAAACCCTAATGAAAATAGTATTTAAATTAAACATATGGGTCGGGGCCCATGACTTTGACCTGGGACCCTGCTCACCATTTAAAAAGGGGTAGGCGGGTATCGAACCCGCGCCGACTGCCAGCCGTCCCGCCCATCGATGGTCCTTCCAACCATACAATGCCAAAATTAAAATATGCCAACGATATTACAATGTGTCTGAACCTTCATTTGGGGCGCGACGAGTTTTGAACCTAGTTCACCGCCAACTTATGTGCCACCACAACCAAAAAGGAAAACAACTTTATTTTAAAGTCTACTACCAATGTTACATATAAACCCAACATTCCATTCGACTCGGGGAGTTGTGGCGAAATCAGGCAAAGGGCGAAGCGGAGGCCCGAGAGCGGAACCAAGAGCGGTCTAGGAGGGAAGAACCCTAAATAGGGGTATCTTTTGATGTTGAGAAGATTCCTCAAGGGTCTAGAAGCGCTAGTGTCAGAACGAGGTAAATTTATAGTGATTTTTAGATGATTTTTTTGCCAGGAATCCAACAGTGCAACTCGTTTCTCCATCTGAGGTGTCCATTTTCAAGCCATCCCCAGAAGTTGAGGTATAAGGTGTAAATTTTTAAATTGCTTGTAATTTATTTTTGCTGCCATTTAATGAAAAGAGGTCTCCCCACAATGAAGAGGGCCCGGAGACGTAGCCCACACTGGGTGAACTTCGTAATCAAATCGTCTTGTGTCTTTGATCTCATGTTTAGTTATGATTCCCACTTCTTTTCACGTGTTTATGTTACTTAGTTATACACTCTTTTATATACAATTTTGTATGCATCCATAAAGTAAGAGATCTGGATCATCAACTCAGACTTCATTCTACTAGCTCAACGAATGATCTAATTTATTATTGAGCCATGGGAGTGCCCTATTTATACTAGAAATGGGGGTAATTTTAATATGTATGCCTTCAAAAACTCATTTCTCTTCAACCTTGAAGAGTTAGAAAATGTGCAACCTACCACTGGAAAGGTCTTGGAGAGTATCATTTGATTATGTAGATCTCCCTTGCATTTCCATTGTCTTTGACAACCTTTTGCAAGAATCTTTTGCTGCTTACTAGAAATTTGTTTCACCTTAAAAGACTTAAGTATTATTTATTCTACTGGAAAGTATATAACAGACTTGTATCAACCATAGTTAACACATTCAAATTCAAATTTGAATTCAATTCAATAGGGAAAAAAATTGATTATTTAAACTTCAATCCAAAAAAAAATCACGAGTATAACATATAATTTTTTCAATATTTAAAATAAAATAAAATAGACAATTATAATGTTGAAAACCTCAAAAACCACTTTTTGGTATTGAGGTATTTCATAAAAGGTTTTACCATTAAAAGAGTCAAACTTTTATTTGAATTTAATTAAAAAAAAATTATCCGATTTTGATTCATGAAAGAACTTTTACGCTTGTCTTTGGATTTTATCTTTTTCCAAATTGAAGATAACTGTGCTTCTTATATTTTATAAATTTCGACATTTTTATGTTTTATAAATTTCGACCTTTTTATATTTTAAAAATGTCGTGTTTTGTCACTAAAGTGAAGCGGCGGATTTGTAGGATAAGAAATATAGTCCATCAGGGTAAAAAGCCGAGTGCCAACCAAACTTGATATTTAAGAGAAAAAAATAACTGGAAAAATAAAAAAGGTGAGAACATCATAACTGGAAAAATGGAGAAGGCGAGTAAAAATCGAAAATTGGGGTTGAGGGAGTAGCGTTATAATGAAAAAGGCGGGCAGGCATGTGGACCCCATCAATGGCTGTACATTTCTTGTTATTTTAAGAAATTATCATCAGAGTTGAGAAGGTTAGGGTTTGACGAAGAAAACAAGAGGGAAAAGTTGGTCCAGTTGTGTAACGCCAAGCGATTTGCCGCTTTGAAAGGTACAGGGGACTCTCTTGCTTGCTTTGACATACAAATTAATTAAAGATATGATGTACTGTGGACATAAAATAGAAATTTGAAAGAGGCGCCGGGGGATTCGATCGCGGGTGTCTCAGATTTGGGTATTCGTTCAGATTGACGCCGGTTTAAATGATAATGACAGCCCGTAATTGCCAATAAATGAGGAGCCGCCAATTTGGCGCACAAAAATATGAGATATGAGATATGAGATTGATGTATCATTTAAATAAAATTATAAATTTCAAGTTAATATATATTTTATACCTAAATAAATATGAAAATTAAATTAAAAAATATATTTTTAATAATATTTATATTTCATAATTTCAAAGTTTATTTTCTTTAGTATTCTATCTTTTGTCCATTCAGTCACCATTGGCTATGATGATGGTTTTGCAATGTTTTTATATCCATCCGCCATCCACGTATTTTAGGAGAATGAATAGATTTCAAATCACAAAGACTAGAATTGGCTAGGCTTCTCATCTTCATTTAGATAGAAGGGCTTTCCATAAACAGATTGTTTCCCTTAGTTCCAAATCCATATCCAAATCTAGACCCAACAACATACCATCAATTAGAGAATTTATAATCTAAATGCAGCTAGTTCTTCAATTATAATGTGTCGGGACCATAGTGATAATGCTCTTTTTGATAGGCTGTCAGCGCAATTGTTGAACTCTCTATAAATATGTTGAAATTGGATATAATGAAAATATCTTTTCACTAAACCTGTAAGCCAATCTGTAACACATTTGGAATCCCCCAAATCATTTGGATATTTCTTATGTTTTGAGCTTTGCAATCATTATAACCATCCAAAAAAACAAGCAGCTCTGCTTTGATATTTGTGCCAGAACTAATACCAATTTTACACTCATATATTCTATTTTCAGAAAGCTTGATCACTCCTCTCCACCGATTTTCTTAAGCAGCTTAGTCAAAATAACCAATAAACATATCTAATAGAAATATGTGTAGATATTAAACAAAATGTAATAAAAATTATATATATATATATATATATAAACTTTTATATATCAGAAAGATTGAGAAAAAGCCATGAGTTAAGAAAACCCTAACCACATTGTACAAAACAGAATTTTCGGCCACCGTAAGCTAATTTCAATCTAAAAAATATGAACAATAAAGAAATGCAGTGAAGAAAATAACAGACATGTTTTAAACCATCGAGATAAGCAATACCTTGAGCCTACATATTAATAGGCATAAGGTATCAAACTATGGTTATGAGAGGAACCTACAAACCATGAATATGAAAACAAAGCCTACAAGAGATGCACAAATTGGAGTCGGTACAGAGCCCGTCTGTTGAAAGGAAAGAAAATGCATATGGTAAATGTCAAGAGTGCAACGGCATAAGTTTCGATTGTAAATGTGAAAGCTTTCGTGGCCATTTTCATTGTGGGCTGACAAAATTGTCAATGAAAAAATAAATTAATATTTAATTTGAAATTTGTTATTATATTATTTTAAAATTGTAAGAAAATATATTATAAATTTAAAAAATGAAATATTATAAATTTAAAAATAATTAAATTAAATATTAAATTATAATATAAAATATAATTAATCAAATCTATGTGTTAATATCTAATAATTTTCATACAAATAATATTTAATATTTTTAAAATTTTATTTTTTTCAAAAAAATTTAACATAATTATGAAAAAAATATTCATTTCAATTTAATAAACCTATGCCACTATAAGCAATTTTAATTCAATAAACCTAAGCCACTATAAGCTTGCATCCTTCTCATTAGGGAACACAAACACAATATGGGCACAAAAAAATTTTGGGCTTTTTGAATTTCTATTTTTTCTTCTTCTTTTTCTACACGTAAATGCACAAACGTTAATGGCAAATGGGCTTTCTCGGTTCTATATATAATATTGTTGTTTTTTTTTTTTTTTTATAAGAGAACTTTAAAGCATGGGTCTTCTCACACCAAACTTAGTAGATTGGTTATGTAAATCTCTAAATGTTTATAGTATGATCACTACAATGAGTTTTTGTAATGTATTTTTTATTTTCACTATACAGTTTCTGTTTATTTTTTAAAAAAGAAAAGAAAAGCAAAGGAAGGTAAGCAAGTTTGCATCCTTCATTATGGTCTATCATATGATTGTTTTCAAAACTAAAAGATTTATTTCAAATCAATTTTTTATATTTATGTGAAGTCTAATTAATCCCTAAACCTGTTTGTTGTGTTTCTTTGGTTAAAAACTATACTAACACCAAGTACATGCAATAGAAGGTGGTTTTGGCAGTCAATCTTTTAAATGTTAGATTGTTTAGTTTTAAAATCCTTTTCAATAATAATAAGTTTTGATAAACCAATAATATAAATATAAACATGTAGATTTAATGCAATTTAATTATTTATGTTTTAATTTATTTTAATATTTTTTTGTTAATTGAAAATTTAATAAAAAAATTATAAATTCAAGCTATGCAATTTATTAATTTAAATTTATAATAAAATATTCAAAATATTAAATTTATTTAAATATATTTAAAAATACAATTTTAAAAATTAAAAAGTATAATATTACTAATTTTTAAAAAGAAAAATGATATATTTGTACAATCTTTATATATTTTGCAATGAAACCATCTTTTTAGCTATCCAATGTCAACCAAGGTCCACCTAGTCAGCTCACCTCATAATATTATGCATAAGTAGACAATATTATGCACAAGTAGCCTAACTACAATGACAAGGCTCATTCATATAAACAAACGAGTTTTAGAGTTGTTGAAGGTGGATTCACTAATGTGGTGTAAAGCCCTGAAACCAATAAAAATCCAACACGTCATCAAGGATAAATTTGGGTGTTTTCGGGCAATAAGATCAAAATAGAGTACACACGGTTTAGTATCCCAATATGAATGAGAATCGTCAGATGAAAAGATATGTGAATGGTTAAGTAAGGGTAGATCGAGTGTTTGAGGTGGGTTGTTAACTCCTTCACCATCGATGTTTTATTCCCTTAAATGACATGATTTGCTTAGCTTATATTGATTAGGCTCAAGCGGTAGGCAACCCCAGGGAGTTTTCACTTCGTCTGTGGTCAATGCTCTTCCTTAGTCATTGGGTCATTACTAAAAAAAAAAATGTGAATGGCTGGATTGAACGTGTTAATTATCCGAGGGAGCACATGGCATATAAATTTTTGGGTGAAGCTATGATCTGTCAAGCTTAAGGTTTTGTTTCGTTTGTGTGAAGGTGTTGTATTATTCATAATTACTTTAAAATACATATATCTTCGTTATATAGAAATGGGAGAGGCTCAATGTCACTTAAAGATAATTATGACAATTGGAAAGATATAAATTCTTATGTGAGCTTCCAACTCTCTATCACGAGCTCATTAGGAAAGGAAGGGTTGGAGAATAGCAACTCTAACACCCCCCTTAAGTGAAACATAGGGAGTAAAAAAAAAAATTGTGACTTGATAAGGAACCCACTTAAAAAAACTCTCCTAACTGGACAAATGGAGAAAAAACCATAGGATATTACATCAAAAACATAAAAAAATAAAAAATAAATAAATAAATTGTGACCTGATAAGGAACCCACTTAAAAAAACTCTCCTAACTGGACAAATGGAGAAAAAACCATAGGATATTACATCAAAACCAACAAGCTTTAGTAAACTTACAAACCCTTACCATTACCTTGAGTGGGTGGTTAGTCCCATGTTACTAGGGTGGTCTAATTGATTCCCAATAAGGGGAGCGTGACAATTGCTCCAACACTACCCCTCAAACACAACTAAGGGATTCCAACATGGCCAAGGCTTTAATACCATGTAAAATTGTTGTATTACTCACAATGTTTTTAAAAGTACACAGAAAACCTTCTAAGTATTATACAAATAGTTATATAATTTTATGACTTACTATATCTAGCTCATTAAAACTAAGAAACATTGGGAAAAAACCAACACTAACAGTCTAGACATTCTATAATTTATAAGTAATAGAAGTACCCATGGTGGTTTTTTAGTTCTTGCCTCTAATTGTTTTTTCAATGCAGTCATTAGTGTGAGAGTTTATGACCTGATATTCGTCTGACAATGTTTGGATATATTGACTTGTTTTTCATGGTCACATGGACAGATATGATTGTCAGACTATTGCATAACAAGCATAACGAAAAATAATTTTAACAGATGCAATCTGTGGCCTCAAGTTGCTCATGTGTTTGTTTTTTTGTCGTACAATTCAATGATCATTATCTATATTATGACAACATATTTGTGTCAACTATATTTAATTATATTTATAAATTGATTTTGCTTTATAATTTTTAGGAATCCTCTCAATTGGAAATGCATGAAGCTCACAATCTCATGGTCAAACTATAAAACTATTTTTATTAATTTTGATGTAATTTTGGGTCATGAAAGATAAAAATAGTTAAAACAATGAAGGATTTTGTATTATGTTAAGTTGTATTTTTTTAACTCAATTGTGTAAGTTGTGTGAGCGAGGATGTTGGTTCCTAGAGATTTTGGGTTATTATTCTTGACCTAAACACCCCAAATATCTTGTTACTTTGGCTCAGTGAACCTTACTCTCAACTCTAACACATTAAATTGAAGAATTCCTAAACTTTTAAAGCCTTTATCACATATAATCTATAGACTCTAATATTATGGGTTACCAAAACCATGTGCCCAAAACTACCATAGCTAACCTAACAACTTTAACTCTTTCAAAAAGTCAAATTTAACATAACATTTCTTTACACAAAAACACTCATTTACAAGATGATTTTACATTAATATTCTATTTTATTTTACAATAAAATACAAAAAAAATAAAAACTACATTCAATCACAATTTATAAGATCTAGGAGTTGGATATATGGCGAGGAAGACATGGAAAGAGAAATACTATGATGACTATGATGTGTTTTGAGATAAATTAATATAATATAGATATGAGTATAGCGCGAAATTCATATAATTACGCTGCAAGGCATTTTCTTTCCTGGCTTGGGGTGAGAAAACACTGTTCACCCCAGCCAATGAAAGAGCTTGAAATTCACCCTTCTAACCAATTAAAATTTTCCATCTGTATCCAATAAAAATTTACCATTTTCCATTTGTCTTGCTTGCTTTCAACACATGTTTTCCCTTTCCCTAGCAGCTCTCTAGCTCTCCACTAACACGGTATGGCAGACTCACTCATTGTACCTTTCTCCTCCTTTCTCCTCCTGTTGGTCAGTCAAATACGTCATCATTCAATTGGAGTCTTTACTATTCCTCTGTTATGCTACATAGGTTTCATCTTAACATGAAGAGGTTTCATCTTAACATGAAAAGCTTGCCCACTGTGCCTCAAAACAGAGGGTTTCATCTAAGAGCTTGCCCGCTATGCCTCAGGAACCACTGTTTTCTTCACCTCAACTTGCCGATTGTGCCTCAAGACAAAGGGTTTCATTGAAGAGCTTTCCCATTGTGCCTCAAGAACTGTTGTTGCCATTTCCTTATGTTAGCTTCCTGTAATCAGCAATATTGGCAAAGTCCGACAGTAGGGAGAACACCGTTTCAACCACTTTGGGATTCTAGGATCTAGCCCTCCTGAATCCGAAGAGGGATCTCTCCAATAAGTGTAAAGATGGATTTATCTTTAAGGTTTTGGGCAATGATATTAGGCTAGTTATGAAGGTTGAGGGTTTTGTTTTGTTTTTGGATGGTTGAGCATGATTATTATTTGAGGTGGGAAGTCCTAAATGCAAAGAATTTCAAAGGTGAGAAGTTGCAAGCGATCAGAACAAGCTTTGGCAAAAAAGATAGATAATTGCAGGTTTTAGTCCATTGGGCTATGGAGTCATAATAGGGTTTAATTGAAACAACAATAGGCAAGAGTGGTCCATGGGGAAAGTCATCTATGTTTAAGGATCTCTCTAAAGTTTGATTTATGGAATGAAATGGTACAACAAGAAGGGGAATTTAAACAAATGAAGAACAAAGAGCAGCCCAGGATCTAGTAAGTACTTTGAAACTAGCCAGCCTTTGACAAACACATAATTAAGACATAAAAGCAATCCAGGATCTGGTAAGTACTTCGAAACTAGCTAGCCTTTGATACACTTTCAATAGAAAACACTTAAAAACAGGGGAGAAACTTGAAGGAAATTGTTGGAGTAGAAACTAGCGGGTCGGGCTCACCACAAATCCTCTCCTAGCTCTACTTTACTTGGTAACTTTCAAGACAAACACAAAGATAACAAAGAATGGTCTAAGATCTGGTAAGTACTTCGAAACTAGCCAGCTTTTAACACATTCCAAGGGAACTTTCAGACAGTATTTTGGGATAAAACTAGGACCAGGGCACACCATATCTTCCTTAGTTAATATCTAATTAACATGAAATGAAAATAACATTCAAGAACAATTTTTAGCTAAGACAGGAGGACGAGGGAACGCCAGCATTCCTACTACTTAAACTGAATTAAATCATTCCTAAATAACACAATTTGGAAGAAAACATACAGATAAAGATTTTCAGTCAGAGAAGGGTACTGATATACAGTAGGTCCTAACTCTATGCATGTTGTTCTTTATAAGAGAATATGAACAAAGTGAAAACAGAAGTAAAATAACAATTCACAATAAGAAATAACATCACCGTCGACATAGACCAGGATCCCATAAATCAGCTTGTATTGATGCTCCAAACCAGTTACAGCTTTAAGTCCAATGCTTTAGTTTAGCAATCATCTACACTTCCCAGACTAACTTATCTATCACAAGCAGAGCTCCAAGAGCCAGTGAACACTATTTAAAAGTAGAAGTCTCAAGCTCAAGTATATTTTAGAGTTCTGCAACCAAAAATTTCTCATCTTCTACAGAAGTATTTATAGAAGAATGAGGAGGTGAGATCTGATAAAAGATCTCCCAAGATAATTAATACAGTATTAATGGCTTCTCGGCCTTTGAGGGGCTCGATGAAGAAGCGTACCAGTATTATGTCTGTATTGATTGTTTTACACTTAATATTAAGCTCGGTGGGAGCTTTTATTGACTTTTAGGCTCTGTTTCAGGATGTAATAACTCTGTTGATGTTTTGTGCATTAAATTCCTTTAGAAGATTTAACTCTTTGGCTACGTTGAGGCAAATATCTGATTTCGATCAATAACTTCGGCCTCTGTTTGAATGCTTTGAGGCACAGGTGGCTTTATGGTAGCTGGGAGGAATCAATTTTCCTCATATGTGGTGGTGGAGGCCTTTCTGTCTGATAAAACACTTATGATTTTCTTTAACTGTGTTTTAATTTGGAGGATTAGGCTTTTGATAATCAATCTTAGCTGTAATCCCCAAATTGTCTTCAATCTTCTGTTCTGCTATGTTCTGCCTTCGACACTGATAATATTTTATAAATAACACTGTGTCTTGTTGATGTGCAGGCCGCGCAGGGCTCCTATGGCATCAATTCCCATGAAGCATTGACGAGACGTGGAATAGAGCCCTCGTAATTCTTTCCCTTTGATAACGAAAGGCCAGGGGATCGTCACCCTCGGCCTTTTTTTTTCTTTATATTACAATGGGAAAAACCTTTGAAACCTGCAAAACACAAACAATATTTAAGAAATCTTGTGTTTTTGGGTTTTACTGCTGCAGAGGGCGTGGGGAGAAGCGTAGTCGTTGGATGGCATCATCCAACAGTCGGGATTCATTAGAGGTGGTCAAAAGGAGAGCGGAGGAGGAGAATAAGTCAGAACTGTTGATCGCACAGAGATCAACGGTGGGGATTACGCGTTAAAATCCTCGGGTAGGGGCGGAGGGCGATGAAACCATGAGGGAAAGATCTGGGACCATCCGATCTGGACATGTGGACAGTTCGGATCCAATCGGAGGATCGCAGTCGGCGGGGGAAAGAATAAAAGTTAAAAAATGTACCCGATGAAAAGATCTGACATGATTAGATGAAGACCGTCGATCTGCAGATCAGATCGACGGTGGGAGACGCATCGAGAGATCGCAATCGGAGGTTTTGAATAAAAAAATTTTAAACGTGCCAACAGAAAAACTCTGATGCGATGAGATGCGGACCGTTGATCTGAGGGCCAGATCAACGGTGGGGAATGAATCGGGAATCGGCGATCGGAGGTGGGCTAATGCGATTGCGCGATCGGGGAAGGCCGATGCGATTATGCGATCGGGCCATCGTAATCGGAAATATGATATAGGTCTTTCAATCTAACCATTTGTTTTTCTTTGTGATGCGATGGGTGCCTCGGGACTTAAACTCTTGGTCTGGGGCGTAGGCTATATGGAATAAAAAAGAAAAGGGGGCAGATTTTATACAAAAGGCCAATCGGCATCAGAGGTTTCAATGTTTACACACACAAAAAGACTTGCGTTTGTTCGGAAGTTCCAATGCAATAAGCGCTTGATGGGTCTAGCGCCTATTTTTTAGGGCGTGGGCATGTGGGGGAAGTGGTTTAGGATTTTGGCCCAAGGGGGCTTAAGTCTTTATACAAAGATATGTATTTTTCATGATTTTTTCAATGTTTTTCAATGGATTTGGGGGTTTCGGTATAGTTTGAAAATGAGTTTTAAACTATGTAAAAATGATTTTCATGAATGGAAGAAGGGGAATCATAAAAATAGAGGAGTTTCATGGAGAAAAAGGGGAGCAAAATGAAGGTTAGTTTTTGAGTGGAGGAGGGGAAAAAGGGGTTTTTTGCAGCAGTCTTTTCTCATGAAATCAGCAGAATTTCAGAGCGTGAAAAGGAAACAACAATGAAGATTTGGACAGAGGCATGATGCCTTCAAGAGTCTTCAAGAGATAACATCTTTTATCAATAAAACTTGTTTCTTGAAGACTCCAAAAATTTTTTAGCCAGCATTTGATATAACAAATTTTATAGCTGGCTAACAGTGGCTCCACTTGGGGATGGTGCCTTCTTGAAGGCATCAAGAACTTCAGACTTGCATTCTCTGGGAGACTGATTAGTGCCTCATCCATTGGGCTACCCTTCCTTTGCTGGGATGATATTGCTCTGAAAACATATTAGCAGCCATAAAAACAATGGATCTTTCATCTACAAGCTTTCTACCTACCCAATCCTACTGATCTAACATTTTTTCTTCTTTAGAGTGCACTTGGATTGGCAAAATCTTTTCACAATGTTTTATTCTTTTAAAGCAGGAAATCTAATCTATTTCTACTCCTTATTTCTCCATGGACTCAGATTAAACAGTTGAGCCCATGTTATTCTCTACCTAATCTACTAATCTGTTAGGATTAAATAGTCTAACAGATTTTTATTCTCGAATTTCTACAACATAAATTTAAAAGCATACAAGTCGGGATTAAACAGTCTAACTTGATGCTGGTCTATGGCATTGAAAAACAAGCTGCACATAGACATTATTTTGCAGAATAATTAAATCAAAATAGAAGGTCATAAGATCTGAAAATTCAAAGCACTCCCTTCATCTTTTTCTCAGCTCTGTTCTTACTGTGTTTGAGCTGATCCTTCTTTGTCTGACTGGTTCAGATTTTGAGCTGATTAGAACCAGATTTACCTCTGTTTTGACTCATAATTTGAAACAAATTGGAGTCAATTCTTTCTTGGAAACTTAGGTTCATGTTTTGAGCTTGTTTGAACCTTTAATTTCTAGCCTAATCTACCTACCGATAAGCCAAGATTAAACAGTTTGGCAAATCGAATTCACTATCCTATCAGCAGTAAATTTAAAACTAATTAGTCAAGATTAGGCTATATGACTAATTAGAAGTGTGTTTTTTCAGGAGTGGCATTTAAGCTTGCACACTTTCAGATTTGTTTCTCTTTTTTGGTATGGGGCTATACCTTTCTTGTTTTTACAATCTGCCCTCTTTTCTTTCTTTCACTGTTTTTGTATTTTTTATTTTTCTAACTTTGAATGCAATGGTGAATGAGATATTTATAATGAGAAAAAAGATAAAAAAAGGCTTTTAGAACATGACATGGATCAAGAGAAGTAATGTTTAAGCATCCTGCCATTGACAGGACCCCCAAACAATTATGCTCCATTCAACTCTTGTAAAAAAATAGGCATTGTTACCAGCAGCTGAATGAATAGAGTAAGGGCCAAGCCATAAGTTGTCAAATTTTCCATGCTTGCCCTTGTCTTCCCTCCTTGAGTCCCACTTCAAAACTTTGTCCCCAATATTGAAATTGTTGGCCTTTGTTCTCCTGTCAAAAAGCTTTTTAATGCTGTCCTGCTTTTGTAATGCTTTGTTATATACCTCCTCCCTGGTTTTTTGAAGATGAATTGTTTGATTGATCCTTCTGATCATATCATTATATTTAGTTTGCAACTCTTGAATCAACTTCATAACTGGCACACCAAGGCTGGTTGGAAAAATTGAATCAGTGCCATACACAAGTTGGTAGGGTGACAGTCCAATAGATTTCTTCAATGTCAATCTGTCAGCCCAAAGTGCATGCACAAGCTTTGTGTGCCAAGACTTCTTGTTGTCCTCCAACAGTTTCTTAATTATGTTCACTAAACTCTTGTTTGAGGATTCTTCTTCACTTCCCATTTGTTTAAGAAAGTCTGATGGAAGGCTTGGAGATCATTGATACTATGGGGGGTTAAGCCTTTAAACCATTTTCTTACTTCTCCCCCCTAAGCTCTGAGAAAATAGTCTAAGTTTGACAGAATCATCATCAATTTCATTTCTGTCAAAGTAGTCATTCATATTATCCACATGTTGTGATGCACTAGTAACATTACTAGCATCATATAATGGAATTTTGGACTAATAGTCCTGTGGAAGATTGACTAATGGTACAGCAAGGACTAAGGGAGCATACCATGCTGCCATGATATGTGGAGGGGGTGGATTCACAAGAGGTGGATTAACAAAAGGGAAAGTGGGCTGAAGTGGAGTGGTTTGGACAGTGAGTGGAGGATGAAGGGATGTGGATGAAACAACAGTAGATTGCTAAGCTGATTTTGGATGAGAGACACCTAAATTGTGAAGGAAATGTAAATCAGGAGGTGTTGTTTCTCTACTACCAGGATGTTCACTTGTTTCCGGGGATGAAAGTGAAGACTCAGAGTCTAGCTGAATTATATCATCAAATGACCTAGTTCTAAATGGATTTACTAAGTCAGCTTGTGATTGTTGTAGAGCTGAAATATTTTTAGGAACTGAATTAGCTCTCAAGGGTGATCTGAAAACAGTTGAAAAATTTATCTTAGGAGACTTCCTAAGGATAATTTCTGGGTTATCAACTACCTCAAGTGGATCTGGGTTAGGATGGGCTCTAGTATGAATCTTTCTAAGAGCCACTATGCTACGTTTTTCAGACCTAACTAAAACAAGAAAAGTTTAACCAGATATGACAATCTTTAAGAGGTTAACTAGTCTTTTTTACAGAAATTTTTAATCCTACAGTCCTCTAACTGAGTTTTAAACAATGTTATAATGATAAAGGTTCCTCCCAGTGGAGTCTTAAGGTTTGTTAACGATTGTGGAGTTGCCAGGTGGAATTTTTTAGCTCTTTTCAGAGGTAAACGGTTTTATGGTCCACCACCATGTTTATTGAATACCAATCTGAAATAATTTTGGGTTTTTATGAGTTATTTTTCAGTCCTATTGGTTGTTTAAGAGTATGCTAAATCTGCTTCAAAACTTAGCTACGGTTATGAAACAAATACAGTGTACTCTTATGGCTAAGCCAGCTGATTTTTCAAGGTTAGATAAACTCTTATGAGAACCCTAGGGTTTGCCTAGTTTTCACTGATTCAAACAAGTTTTACCATGATTACCACTGCTTGGTAGTGCTTGAAAAGGCTGCTTTTAACTCACGATGTTTTATGAAGCGTTTAAGGGAACCTAAGATGAAAATTTGACTCAGTCCCCAGTGGAGTCGCCAGAAATGTTAACTCCCTGTAATCAGCAAGATTGGCAAAGTCTGACTGTAGGGAGAACACCGTTTCAACCACTTTTGGATTCTAGGATCTAGCCCTCATGAATCCAGGGAGGGATCTCTCCAATAAGTGTAAAGATGGATTTATCTTTAAGGTTTTGGGGAATGATATTAGGCTAGTTATGAAGGCTGAGGGTTTTGTTTTGTTTTTGGATGGTTGAGCATGATTATTATTTGAGGTGGGAAGTCCTAAATGCAAAGAGTTTCAAAGGTGAGATGTTGCAAGCGATCAGAACAAGCTTTGGCCAAAAATATAGATAATTGCAGGTTTTAGTCCATTGGGCTATGGAGTCATAATAGGGTTTAATTGAAACAACAAGAGGCAAGAGTGGTCCATGGGGCAAGTCATCTATGTCTAAAGATCTCTCTAAAGTTTGATTTATGGAATGAAATGGTACAACAAGAAGGGGAATTTAAACAAATGAAGAACAAAGAGCAGCCCAGGATCTAGTAAGTACTTTGAAACTAGCCAGCCTTTGAAAAACACTTAAGGAAGACATAAAAGCAATCCAGGATCTAGTATGTACTTCGAAACTAGCCAGCCTTTGATACACTTTCAATATAAAACACTTAAAAACAAGGGAGAAACTTGAAGGCAATTGCTGGAGTAGAAACTAGCGGGCCGGGCTCACTACAAATCCTCTCCTAGCTCTACTTTACTTGGTAACTTTCAAGAAACACAAAGATAACAAAGAATGGTCTAAGATCTGGTAAGTACTTCGAAACTAGCCAGCTTTTAACACATTCCAAGGGAAACTTTCAGACAATCTTTTGGGATAAAACTAGGACCAGGGCACACCATATCTTCCTTAGTTAATATCTACTTAACATGAAATGAAAATAACATTCAAGAACAATTTTTAGCTAAGACAGGAGGACGAGGGAACACCAGCATTCCTACTACTTAAACTAAATTAAATCATTCCTAAATAACACAATTTGGAAGAAAACATACAGATAAAGATTTTCAGTCAGAGAAGGGTACTGATATACGGTAGGTCCTAACTCTATGCATGTTGTTCTTTATAAGAGAAGATGAACAAAGTGAAAACAGAAGTAAAATAACAATTCACAATAAGAAATAACATCACCGTCGACATAGACTAGGATCCCATAAATCAACTTGTATTGATGCTCCAAACCAGTTACAGCTTTAAGTCCAATGCTTTAGTTTAGCAATCATCTACACTTCCCAGACTAACTTATCTATCACAAGCAGAGCTCCAAGAGCCAGTGAACACTATTTACAAGTATAAGTCTCAAGCTCAAGTATATTTCAGAGTTCTGCAACCAAAAATTTCTCATCTTCTACAGAAGTATTTATAGAAGAATGAGGAGGTGAGATCTGATAAAAGATCTCCCAAGATAATTAATACAGTATTAATGGCTTCTCGGCCTTTGAGGGGCTCGATGAAGAAGCATACCAGTATTCTGTCTGTATTAATTGTTTTACACTTAATATTAAGCTCGGTGGGAGCTTTTATTGACTTTTAGGCTCTATTTCAGGATGTAATAACTCTGCTGATATTTTGTGCATTAAATTCCTTTAGAAGAATTAACTCTTTGGCTGCGTTGAGGCAAATATCTGATTTCGATCAATAACTTTGGCCTCTGTTTGAATGCTTTGAGGCACCAGTGGCTTTGTGGTAGCTGGGAGGAATCAATTTGCCTCAGATGTGGCGGTGGAGGCCTTTTTGTCGGATGAAACACTTATGATTTTCTTTAACTGTGTTTTAATTTGGAGGATTAGGCTTTTGATAATCAATCTGATCTGTAATCCCCAAATTGTCTTCAATCTTCTGTTCTGCTATGTTCTGTCTTCGATACTGATACTCTTTTAGAAATAACACTATGTCTTGTTGATGTGCAAGCTGCGCAGGGTTCATATGGCATCAATGCCCATGAAGCATTGATGAGACATGGAATAGAGCCCTCGTAATTCTTTCCCTTTGATAACGAAAGGCCAGGGGATCGTCACCCTCGGCCTTTTTTTTTCTTTATATTACAATGGGAAAAACCTTTAAAACTTGCAAAACACAAACAATATTTAAGAAATCTTGCATTTTTGGGTTTTACTGCTACAGAGGGCGTGGGGAGAAGCGTAGCCGTTGGATGGCATCATCCAACAGTCGGGATTTAGATGTGGTCAAAAGGAGAGTGGAGGAGGAGAATAAGTCAGAACCGTTGATCGCACAGAGATCAACGGTGGGGATTACGCGTTAAAATCATCGGGTAGGGGCGGAGGGTGATGAAACCATGAGGGAAAGATCTGGGACCGTCCAATCTGGACACGTGGACGGTCCAGATCCAATCAGAGGTTCGCAGTCGGCGGGGGAAAGAACAAAAGTTAAAAAACGCACCCGATTAAAAGATCCGATGCGATTAGATGAAGACCGTCGATCTGCAGATCAGATCGACGGTGGGAGACGCATCGGGAGATCACAATTGGCGGTTTTGAATAAAACTTTTTTAAACGTGCCAACAAAAAAACTCCGATGCGATGAGATGTGAACCGTTGATCTGAGGGCCAGATCAACGGTGGGGAATGAATCGGGAATCAGCGATCGGAGGTGGGCTGATGTGATTGCACGATCGGGGAAGGCCGATGCGATTATGCAATCGGGCCATCGCAATCGAAAATATGATATAGGTCTTTCAATCTAACCATTTGTTTTTTTTTGCGATGCGATGGGCGCCTCGAGACTTAAACTCTTGGTCCTGGGTGTAGGCTATATGGAATGAAAAAGCGAAGGGAGCGATGTTTATACAAAAGGCCAATCGGCATCGGAGGTTTCAATGTTTACACACACAAAAAGACTTGTGTTTGTTTGCAAGTTCCGATGCGATAAGCGCTCGATGGGTCTAGTGCCTGGTTTTTAGGGCATGGGCATGTGGGGGAAGTGGTTTAGGATTTTGGCCCAAGGGGGCTTAAGTATTTATACAAAAATATGTATTTTTCATGATTTTTTCAATGTTTTTCAATGGATTTGGGGGTTTCGGTATAGTTTGAAAATGAGTTTTAAACTATGTAAAAATGATTTTCATGAATGGAAGAAGGGGAATCATGAAAATAGAGGAGTTTCATGGAGAAAAAGGGGAGCAAAATGAAGGTTAGTTTTTGAGTGGAGGAGGGGAAAAAGGGGTTTTTTGCAGCAGTCTTTTCTCATGAAATCAGCAGAATTTTAGAGCGTGAAATGGAAACAACAGTGAATATTTGGACAGAGGCATGATGCCTTCAAGAGTCTTCAAGAGATAACATCTTTTATCAATAAAAATTGTTTCTTGAAGACTCCAAAAATGTTTTAGCCAACATTTGATATAACAAATTTTATAGCTGGCTAACACCTTAGCTTGCCTATTGTGCCTCAAGACATGGGGTTTCATCGATGTTGCCTCAAGACAGAGGGTTTCATCGTCATCGCCTCAGCTTGCCTACTGTGCCTCAAGACATAGGGCTTCATCAAAGAGCTTGCCCACTATGCCTCTAGAACCGTTGTTGCCATCACCTCAAGGATCATTAGAGAGATGCGTAGCAACATAAGGTTTCATCGAAGAGATTTGCCACTGTGCCTCAAGAACTGTTGTTTTCGTCGCCTCAGCTTTCCTGCTGTGAAATCACCCCAGCTCAATTGATCTAACCCAATAAAGAAACAAAAATGCAGGAGGAACCACACGTATACATTGGTTCATGCAATCAACGGCCGGTCGGGGAAATATCCGAATGTAGAAATTTGAAACACGATCGATGCTAACCGGAAATCTTCAAGACAGAAGGTTTCATCGTCGTCGCCTCAGCTTGCCTATTGTTCCTTAAGGCAGATGGTTTCATCGAAGAGCTTGCCCACTGTGCCTCAAGAACCGTTGTTTTCGTCGCCTCAAGGATCATTAGAGAGATGCGTAGCTTTCCAAGATTTGAAGGATGCCTCGTGCCGAACTATGTCTGAACTTTGAAGTTTTGTTTAGCAGATTCTTTAAAGATCCCACAAGGAAATCAACTAAATGCTTGGTGTTCCAAGTGTTCCAAGATGTGAAATATTCCTTCAACAACACTATCTTTGGAATTGTGTTTTACAGATCCTTCAAAGATGTCGTAAGGATGGGCACTACATATCTCGAAGATTCCCATGGAGACTCCCATGACCCTCTACTTCTTACCATTGATATTAAAGATATGGGATTCCATGGCCTGATTATCTAAGAAAAACACATCATTTCTAATTCCTTCGATGCTTTCATACTTGATTACGCTAGAGTGGTCGTGCAATGTGGAATAGATATCAATTATTAATCTTGAAATTGCGGGCTTCATTCTTATTTCGCATTTTAGGGTCATGTGTTCGATCCCGCCACTTATCATTCTCTCAAAGAGAGAGACATCCAATTTGTATTTCGTGGCTAATTCATATTGTGCAACAGAAAGAATATCATTTCCAATGTCGACCAATTTTGAGTCCCAAAGTAACTGGGTAAAGGGGTTGAGATTTAATACAAAAAGGGCATGGATCCTGGCTAGTATTCACAATGGGGTTATTTATTTATGCCATTATTAGATGGGAAGACTGATAGATTTTATGAGCATGATGGGCCGGTTAGAGGAGTACATTTTCACAAGGCTCAGTCGTGTTTCTGTCTAGAGGTTAGCCAACTGGATTGGATATTTATTGCATGTCTTGTGGTATATGTGGACCTTTTTTTTTGTATTTCATAGATTGATCAGAACTTTGGAATTGATTACCAAGGTTAAGTTTTCAATAGTTCCATCAATTGGACGATTGATATGGCTTTCAATGGATACATGTTTATATCCTGGCATGGTGACATGGAGAGGGTCTTGAAAACATTGACGTTGTCACTATTTTCATTGTCATATACTAATAATTAAGAATTTATGTCTCAAGTCCAAATATGTTATTGTTATTTCCATTTCTGCCTAAATCATGTTGTAGGGATCAATATGATGCAATTTTTAGTTGTATGTTTCTTTTTCTAGGGTATAAAGGTTAGGTAACATATCTTTAAATTTGATTCTAGATTTTGGCTCATGCACGTGTAAGAAAGAGTGGCCAAATGAAGGCTTTTGGTCCATTTACCCAGGCCACAACAGTGGGCTTTGTTAAAACATAATTAGTCCTCACTCTTGTCCGCCTTGGATATTTATTGCATGTTTTGTGTTCAATGTGGACCTTTGTTTTTTGTATTTCAGAGATTGAGGAAAACTTTGAAACTGATTACCAAGGCTCGGTTTTCAATAGTTCCATCAATTGGACGATTGATAGGGGTTTCAATGGATACATGTTTATATCCTAGCATGGAGGATCTTTAACACCTTGGTGACATGGAGAGGGTATTGAACACATTAGTGTTGTCACTATTTTCATTGCCAGATAATAATAATTAAGAATTTCTATCTCAAGTCCAAATATGCTGTTGTTATTTCCATTTTTTCCTAAATCATGTTGTAGGGATCAATATGATGTAAATTTTAGTTGTATGTTTCTTTTTCCAGGGTATAAAGGTTATGTAACATATCTTTAAATTTGATTCTAGATTTTGGCTCATGCACATGTAAGAAAGAGTGGCCAGAAGGAGGCTTTTGGCCCATTTACCTAGTCCACAACAACAGGCTTTGTTAAAACATAATTAGTCCTCAAGTCACTGAGATGACCATATTGATGCAAAAAATACTTCATATATACAATAATCTTTATTTAACATCTGTGTCTGTGTAGACTGAGAGTATAGACATTTTTATATGTCAATTTTAAATAATAATGACCTGGCCGCTCAAGTTTTCAGTTCCGAAATCACTGCTTCTTGATATTTAGCTTGAAATGGTTTAGAACACCTCTATAACTTGTAACAAAAGAACTCTTCATGCATTCCCTAAAGCCATTTATAAGCAAAAATTTGATTGACATTAACCATGATACTCTGTAAGCATGCAATCATCATTGGAAGCAAGGAACTTGTATAGTGTTCTCTGCATAAAATTATTTGTGTTAAAACTTAAGATTGGTGCTTGAGGTGACAATTGTGTTCTGTTGTCTTCCAAACTAAGATGGTAGCCTTATTGGAACACTTGATGTTCAAGTATGTATAACGAAGGTGTCTGGGAATTCTGTCAATTGCTTGGATGATATGGAAATAACCGTCATACAGATCGATGCCTGAGTATATGTTCAAGATGGCATTGATAAAAAGGAAGTATGTCAATGTTATGAGCATGATTAGGAATTGATTTGTGGATAGGTAGTGATTGCTTAGCTGCATATAAAGGGATTCCGGAAGCGGATATTCACTTTTTCAAACACGAGTAGGCATGATTTAACTTAGAATTGTATAGTGAAACTATTCAAATTGATGTTGCTTCTGCAAAACAGAGAGATGTTAAGGTCACTGGTATACACATCGAACTGAGGCCCTCTAGTAAGGCAATGTTGGCATTTTTGAATATGCTTATCAGAGATTAAATAATTTTTAAAAGCTTTCATTTTATATCTTGTCATGGACAATATTGAAAAGTGTTTGAAGATGCTGGGGATTGCAGAAATATAAAATGATGTTATGGCCCATGGGTCAGTTTCACAATGTCCATATGTGAGTACTGTAGTTCATGGGCTTACAGAGATTGCTGATAGGCTTGTACTTAACATTTAGGTGACAATCTACCCACTCTGCCACCTGGAAAGAAATCATCACTTATTGTGACTCCACCAATTTGTCGCAATGGTGAATGGTTGTTATTGAGGGTTACCGAAGGCCTTTTTGAGGGTGAGTTGGATAATGCAGGGGTGCAGTCCATGAAGAAAAGGATGAACGAGTTGTATCTAATATGGGTTAATACCTTGACACTTATGGAGTTGGAAACATAATGGCGAGGTTGTAGTGATCGATGATAGAGAAGTGAGATGAGACAATCATGATGAGGTAGGATGGGATATACAAGATTTGAAGCTACCGCATATGTCTAAGCTGCAAATGTTGCAGGTACAGCTCATAATTGTATTAGTTATGTCATCACCACGTATGCCATTAATTCAAATCTGGATACAGAAAATATTCCCTTGCAGGTGAGAATGAAGATGCTAGTAACATTATTATGGTGATGTAGCTCTCAAGTCAACAACTTGGTATTTAGAATTTCACTCCATTAAAAGTTAAAACCTTTGTTTTTGGATATTTACTTGGGCAACAATACATACCTTCCTGCATTAATTTCTGCACTGTGGTCTTCTTAGCAATAGAGGGAGGATAGACTAAGACTACTAGCTCAAAAGTCAAAGGTCCATGAGCTTCAGTATTGAAGCATTTTTTCTTAGATGAGAAACTTATAATAGCTTACAAAGCCATAGCAGATGGGAAATTTAGTGAAGCATTAAGGTTATTTCTTACTGTTGTGCAGGTAAATCCCCTCTGCGGACAAAGGCGATCCCTCTAGCCCTGGGGTGGGTCTAGCAGTAAGGGAACATGCTAATCCTTCAGATTCCTAGTTTATTAATGAAACTAAGTTGGGAAATATGACCTACCTTTGTTCCAAAAAAAATTTCGTAGTTGTGGCAGTATTTTACGGATCTTCGTATTTACACGTTGCGGTCCATCAGTGGTGATACTCGGGTGCCTGCACAAGGATCAGAGAATGATAAAAACATATGAAAACATTCTTGCATTCATAACTATTTAATTGGTCAAGGATAATTAAAGCATTGCATAGAATTAAACATATCAAGTGAAAAACGGGAACCAAAACATGAGTCATGTATTAATAAGTAGAGAGAAGAAGCTTACAACCAAAAGAGCCTTGACGTTGCAGCCTCCTTCGACGGGTCCAGTCAAACGCGTCTCAAGCATTCATCGTGAATTGGACTTGGCAAGGCAATGGGCCTAAAACTCTCTCTCGACAATGGATTCCTCTCTGCTCTATCTCACACCAACTATAGTAAGGACTCTTCAGCTAGCTGAAACTATGTGAGAAAGATGTATTTATAGGAGAGGAGGAGGTGGTTTGGGATTCCTCATAAGGTGGAAGGGAGACCTTTTCCTGTGGGAATTTTCTCAAATGTAGGAAACAAGAAGCCAAAGGAAGGTCTTCGACGTTATTTAGTTGAAAAAACCATGATGACTCCGCTCACGAATTGGTTGGGCATGGAAACGTCATTTCTATTTTAAAAAATTTCCAAAAATAGCTCAGCGCAGGCAGTCCACTGAGATAGAGTGCCAATGGGCACGAGGCCCAGTGCTAATTTCTGTATGGGCACGAGGCCATAACTGCCTACCAGCACCGACCCAAAATCATATGTTTTTGAGAGCTTGCTCCAGGAATAGTCAACAGATAATATGTTCTTCACATGCCAAGGGATGCAATGACACTTTTTGCAAGGTATGAAATTACACAGAAGTCACTGAAATGGTCCTCCAATATTCGGGATGGGGATTGCAGGGATGGTGAAAAAATAATGTGTAACAAATGCCCCCTAAAGCATGAGGTTCAAGAGAGAGGGAGGAGTGAAATGATTTACGAGAACGTGTTCAAACTAAACACCACCTTCGGAAGACCTGCAAGTACAAGTACAACTGATATCTTTGATAGATGAACATGTGGCATGGGCGCAACCATCCATAATGGAGTACATATATATGAACAATATTCAAGGTATGGATGCAGTCATCCAACAATAAGGATCAAGAAATAGACTTAGGTATGGTCGCATCCATCCAATCAAAAGAGTCATGCACATAGTCATGATAAACCAAAATGATCTCACAACCTGGATTTTATCATACAAAACCCAGTGTCTTGCACTCCATCTCGACTCGAACAAGTACAAATTCAAGCATCCGAATGAGTGAGCTGAAGTCGAACATGCAAGAAAGTCACCTGATTACCAGCCAATGATGAAAGTTGTTAACAAGCATGAGAGAAACCACCAATAATGACAATGGGTCTTAAGGTACGACTAGTACAATCCACGGAATGTGAATAGTGAGTTGGCGTCGAACACCCACAGAATCACTCGATCAAAGGCCAATGATGAAGACCTGTCGTTGAATGCGAAGAACTTGCCCTTGAGGCATGCAAGCTCCAAGGTACCAGAAGGGAGTCTCTAGATCAACTTCCTAGATAATGAGTTGAAGTCGACAGGAAGTGACCTAGTTGAAGGAGGGCCATAATGTTTCCCCCATCATTGACACAAGAAAGAGGAATAAGATGATAGTGAATCAGGACCAAACATAGGATCAAAGGTTGAAAATTGCAAAATGAAACTACTCTTGAACATATCGGTGACACAACTCTGGAAATTGGCAGTATTTGACATCAAGGGATCTGAGGTCATGATGACGTGGAAAAGAGCGGATGAGAGGTCAAAACAGATTACCCAAACCCATGGAGGCAAAAAATGACGAAATGAGATGTCCACAACCCGACACAAATGCAGATGAGTGTCATGTTCAAGAGTGACATACTGCCAACATGACTGAGAACTGGTTCCATTTTCCCCCACCATTGCTAGCAAGTACCCCAATTATTTTTGAAAACAAGATTGAAGGGGATAGCATATGCTTGTCATATAAGTTTTTCCTTCGAACAAATCCATCCTAGTACATTTTACGAGCCCTAGGAAGGAGGAACTCGGTTACGTCATGGTGATGGTTTTCGATGTCATTTAGGTTTTAACGAGTTTGACAAAGAAAGAACTCAATGTATTTTCATGTTTAGAGATTTTGAAAAGAAGCAAAAAAGAAAACTCTAGCAGGTCCCTTTTCGTAGGTAATCTCATAGATCTGAAAAGGTAGAAAAGTATGTCTGAGAGAACCTCTTAGTTGCGATAGGCTAAGGTATTCCTTTTTCATAAATAATCTATCACATCCTGAAAAAGGGTAAACGTATACTGGGTAGATATTGTTTCATAGCCTTTAACGAGTTCAAAACGATAAGAGTCTCGACAATCTTTTCAGTTTTCGAGAGTCAGAGAAGAGCTAAAAGATGACTCCAAGGGTGATTTTTTTGTGTTTTTGCCGAGTCCAAAAAAGTATAAAATACAACTCATTACTTCATCGCCATCACGTTGGGGACCTGTTGCTGCACAAGAAACGCACGTAAAACCCATTTTTTGAGATAAAATAGCAAAATAATCGAAAAATATGCTCAAAAACCTAATTAGGGTTTTCAAAAGTTTATAAAATGCCAAATATATTAAAAACAAATTACTTTTCATTTTTACCTCTTGTGAGCACTGTTTACCCTTTTTTCATTGTGATTTTGTAGATCTGAAAATGGGCAATCCAAAAGTCCAATCATGAATTCGTCTTTTCTAGGTAAGAGCTCATATCCTTGCCTGCATTTTGATGTAAATTTCATTGCCTATAATCCATTAAATAGTTATGAATGCAAGAATGTTTTCGTATGATGTTATCATTCTCTGATCCTTATGCAGGCACCCAAGTATCACCGCTGAAGGACCGCAAAGTGTAAAGATGAAGATTTGGAGACTACTGCCATAGCTACGACAACTATGTTGGAACAAAGGTAGGTCATTTATCCTGACTCAGTTTCATTCATAAACTAGGAATCTGAAGGATTAGCATGTTCCCTTGCTGCTAGACCCACCCCAGGGCTAGAGGGATCGCCTTTGTCCGCAGAGGCGATTTAACTGCACAACAATTTGGCGACTTTGTTGGGGAAGTGGTTGGGCATGGAAACTTCATTTCTATTTTTAAAAAATTCCAAAAACATCTCGGTGCGGGCAGTCCACTGAGACAGAGCGCCAATGGGCGCGAGGCCTAGTGCTAATTCTGTATGGGCATAAGGCCATAACTGCCTACCAGCGCCGACCCAAAATCATATGTTTTTGAGAGCCTGCTCCAGGGATAGTCAACAGAGAAAATTTTCTTCACATACCAAGGGATGCAATGACACTTTTTGCAAGGTATGACAATACACAGAAGTAACTGAAACGATCCTCCAATATTCAGGATGGGGATCGCAGGGATGGTGACAAAATACTGTGTAACACTTACCATCTTGCACGCAATTACTGTTATTGATGTACATTTTGTTTAGGAGGTTGAGAAGGTGAAGAAATTGATTGGAATTTCTAAAGAATGTATTTTGGGTCTTCAAATGGAGGTTAAGAGGAACTTAAGGATCATATTGTCAAACAACAAGAGCTTGCAACATATTTTACTTATTGCAACCTTCAAAAAGTCCATTTGAGGTTGGATTTGTTGAACGCCATAGGTTTTTACTAGGGAAATTCAGTACAACTGCTAACTTCCCTTCATAACTGCTGGCAAATGAGCCCGCTGCAAACCATGCAACAAAGGCCCAATAATTTCTACAAGAATGTGGTGGGTAGTTGCAGGATGCTAAAAAAACTGAATTATGACTTCATAAATCCTTTTGTTGTTTTTGGAGCAACTTTTACACTTGTATAATGTGGTCAGAAGTATGTGTCCTGTCCATATTGTACACCACAATTTATTCCAATTATAAAGGGAAATCTATGTGTTATATGTGAGCTTGCAGTTGTGTTCTAGGTCTTCAGATGCAGGTCAAGGGAAAGGAAGTTAAGGATGATATCATTCAACAGAAAGAGCTTGCAGTTTATTTTAGTCATACCAACCTTCAAAAGTTCCATTTGAGGTTGGCTTTGCTGAACACCACAACTGTTTGTTATAAGGGAGGGAGCTTCAACACAATAGATAACTTTGCTTGATGACTATTGGAAAGTGAACCCATGCAAACAATTCAACACAGGTATAACAAATTCTATAGGCATGCGAGAGGCATCATGTGAAAAACTAAATTATGACTTTGACTTCAGAAAGCCTTTTGTTGGGGGTGCAACAAATTTTACACCTATATACCATGGTCAGTCAGAAGGATGTGTCGATCCCTGTGCATAACCAGTCAATGATGAGTGCATAATCAATCAGTGATGAAAATTTAATTCGTAACTATCTTCTAAAATCTAAAAAAACATATTAAGAAGTAAAACTCATAAAAATGATCTCATCACATTTTTTCACCAACAAGAACATGCAAAGACGATGTACCAAAAACCAGAGTTTAAAATATTCAATTTTCATATTGATAAGGGAGTAAATATTGCAATTGAAGTATAACCTATGAGAGACATTTGCATATGAGGTACTTGAATTGGAGGAAAATAACATGCAGATAGGTGGATTTACTTTATAGAGGGAAATAATTTATGAAGGTACAGTCCAAATACCATCCCCATAGATCAATCCTAAAGCCATAACACCTTAATATTGTTGAGCATCTTTCCTTTCCAATCTCTCCCATACAAATAAGATGACAGAACCCACAAACATGTCAATGGAAAAATAAGCTCCAATGTAGAATGGAATCGCCATAGCCATTGGGATGGGAATGAACCTTGAAATTTTGTGACAAGTCAAATCCCTTAGCAAGTCAATTAGTATTGCAGATGTAAAGAAGGCATATAAAATTTGCAGATAGTGTATTGGGTAAGGACCTCCTACTGATCTACCTCTCCCTTCCTTTTCAATTGCAATAACTTTTATTTTGTTATATTGCAACATTATGTCGATTGCAAATTTCTCCCTTCATTCTCAATTAGCTTTTATTTTGTTATATTTCAACATTATGTCCATTGTAAATATCTAGAATATCAAATATATTAGCTTTTACTTGGTCACATTGCAACATGCTTTTGACTATTTTTCAAGAATATTTGGGAATCTTAGAGTCTGGAGAGATCAATTGTATAACCTCTCCTGAGAGTCAGATTTTGAGATATTTAGATTTCAAGAATATTTGATATTATGACAGTCCAGAGAGGTCCATTGTATAACCTCTCGCGAGACTCAGATTTTGAGATATTTCTGAAGTCTATCCACATAAGTTCAACACTTATATTGATTGCTAAGTGTTGGTCATTTCTCACTGGTTGTTTTTACTCTCTTCCATTCAACAAAAATGAATACTTATTGGGTAAGGTCGTGGAATGCGTGTTGGATATACATGAGAAAATACGATTGAAATATGTTCTCAAAAAAAATTTGGGACGACATTGTGGGAGATCCTTCATCCCAGGGCGCAACCAAAAATTTAGGTGGCCCAGTTGCAAAGTCAACCACTGACTTCGAGGCTAGGCCCTGATATCATTTAGATTTACAATTGGGTTAGGGTCAGAGAGACAATGCGTAGTTGCAAGTCGAAATTTGTGGGCCTTTTGGGTCCAAGCTGAATAGAAAAGACAAAGCCGACTAAGGAATTCTTAAAAAAACATGAATCAAAATACAGTGGATCACACCTCGTATTTGATGTCAAAGAAATCTCATGTTTCATTACTGAGGAAAGTTCTAAAGGATTGACTCAATCGATTGAGCAAATATATATTTTTGAGCAAGGTATACATAGCCTTAAAAAACATATCTCATCTTCCAAAAGTCTAAAATATATTATCATTTTAGATGCTGCTCAAATGAATGCCCTTTTGCCAAATTGGGATGTCCTTAGTTCCAATTGCTTCATTTCCATTACGTCTCGTTACAAAGATGTACTCCTAAGAGCGGGGATCAAGGAGGAGTTATTTTATGATTTAATATCACGTTCAAAAACTAACTTAATATTAGCATGTAGTTGGTTGGAAGAGCTACCTCCTTGTCTCAATTAGGTTGATAACTTGGAGAAATTGTGGCTTCGTGATTCTCTGAATTTGAAATGTTTTTCCACACGTTCTTTTCAACTACCGAATCAATCCAGTTCCTATCAATTGTTTAATCGGTTGACAAAGTTTACAATAATATACTGTGATATAATTTCAACGCTTTCAAAGTATGCAATTGTCCATACCCTGGACTTCTCCTTTCAGCATTCCTTTGCACTTCTTGATGCAATTGCTAGTATAGATATGAGTATAGTAGAATAAAAAATGGATTGTAAATGCCCACCATGAATCACATGCATCAGTCATTTGTTTAACCAACAATGTTCCTGTACCAAATATCAGTGATGCATTTTCTACCTTTATTTTGACGTATTAATGCTAAATTTTATGAGTCTCCTATAATGGATCAACAAGCACACACATCACTTTTGCCATAGAATTTTGGAATGTAATCCAAAAACATCCATTGTGTGAACAAATCTCCTACCTTTCTCGCTCTTATCCACGTATTACCTGCACAATCTTCATATGCTTGTTTTTTTTTTTCCTAATGGCTCGTACATATTAATGCTCATCCATATGGTGCTTGCAAATTCTAGAAAGATTTCGAAATTTGAGGCATTTTTGATATAAGCTAAACAAATTATTGACTTCGTTCATGTATATCAATTTTTTTTTTGTAAAAGGCATTGTTTTCTAGAAAGGCTTTGAAGGGTTTGGTGTAAATATGTAAAAGGCATTGTGTTTATCGTACTTCAACTGACAAATTATCCATATGAGTTGAACTAACCAAACATCTAAAGTGGTACTTCAAAATGGGATTTATATACAATGAAAGTAATGATGAAAAGAGAACAACTTCTTGATGTCAAAATTAAAGATACATTCAAAGTGAGTTTAAGTCAAAGCAAAAGTAAGGAAAATTAGAACCGAACCACTTTTTTGTATTGCATTATTTTACGGTAAAAAAATTCAAACTTTTACAGTAAAAGAACTTTTAGGTCGGTGTTCGGATTTTATCCATATTTTTTTAAACGAAAAAAAAAAAACTTTACTTCTCATATTTTATAAATTTCGACATCAGTTGCCAAAAATGTCGCGTTTTGCCACAAAAGTGAATTGACGGATTTGTAGGACAAGAAATGTTAGACCATCAAGGTAAAAACCGAATGCCAACCAGGCCTGATATCTATGAGAAAAAAATAACTGTAGAAATTAAAAAGGTGAGAAGAACATAAGTGGAAAATTTGAGAAGGCGAGTAAAAATGGAAAATTGGGGTTGAGGGAGTAAGGTTAAAATGAAAAAGGCAGGCAGGCATGTGAATTATAACTAGGGTTGACAGCGTTAGGATTTTAAGGAATAAAACAAAAAGGAAGAGCTGGTCCAGTTGTCTAACCCCATGCGATATGCGGCGTTGAAAGGTACATCGAACTCTTTTGGTTGCTTTGACGTACAAGTGAACTAAAAGGTATGATGTACTTTTGACCTAAAATAGAAATTTGAAAGAGGCGCCGGGATTCGATCACGGGTGTTTCAGATTTGGGTATTCGTTCAGATTGACGCTGGTTGGAATGATAATGAGGTCCTAATTGCCGATAAATGAGGAGCCGTCATTTTCGAAAATATGAGATTGATGGATCCTTTCATTCTAAAACCATTTATGTCCATGTCCAAAGCACTTCGACGCAGCGCCGGCTTTGGCCGCTGGCGTCATTTTCTGGGCACGGCAGATTTGTTTATTGTGCTTTTTATTGGTTTAAAACTATAATAACACCAAGTACTAATACTATGTCGTGCAAATGAAGTGGTTTTTGGCAGTTGAAACACCATTTTAAATGTTGAATGGTTTAGTTTAAATGTTTTTTTTAAATGATAATAAGTTTTAATGCCATTGTTTCAAAAGGTGAAAAAAAAGGCTGATTTGTTAATTTGGAAAAATTGTATGAGAAAGAAATTTATAGACATGTATGTGTTTTAGATTTTTGATAATAGCAAGGTTAACCTTTGAAAATGAAAAATCATACATTAAATCTCAATTTTAATTAAAACTAACTATTACCCAAATTCTAATTATTAGGAAAAATGGATTTTAGTGTTTGATGTAGTCAAAATTACTTTTCTTTTATTTATTTATTTATTTCTTTTTCTTTTCTTTTTTTATCAAAAGGAAAAAAACGTTGTCTATTAGATTTATAAACAGTACATTCCAAGCACATCATATTCAAAGTTGGATAAATCACAGCAATAAAAATATATCAGCATTGTGTGTGTCCATCCAAAGACATGTATAAGCCTGTAAAGATATCCACAATCTAGAAAACAAATATACAACATCATAAAGTTCACATGATAATACATCAGCATGAAGAAAATCAAAATTTCGAAACAGATCTATCGAATCTCTTCGTCCCATATTAAACATAATAGATTGTTGAAAAAACCATTAAGATTCAGAAACTTAATATTCAGCCTCGCTTGAAAACGGATCGACGCCCTAAAAATATTGCATAAATTTAGTATTGAGCAAATACAGGCTCACTTGATATCAGTTCTCCTGTAATCACGGGATGAGGATCTATGTAGCCCATATTTGATCGTCATTTATGTATTGTGTAACCTGCAAAACCCCAAAATTAGTGTTGATACCCTTTTTTGATAATCCATCAGCTCTGGTATTGTTTTCTGTATAAATGTGATTTAAGGGTGGCTTATTCAGTTTATTCCATAGATGTTTTGTCCTCATGAGCCAGCCCTGTAATCTTGGAGTGGATAGCACTGATTTGCCAGGAATGGCATCAATGATCAATCTAGACTCTCCATAGATATGGACCTCATTCAAATCCATGTTGTAGGCTACCAATAAACCACCCCACAATGCCATCAACTCTGCCATGTTATTGGTGCCCATACCCCAATTCCAACATATGTGGATTCTGTCTGCCTGAGAGATCTTGATCCATGCTCCACATCCCATCACTCCATCAAGACATGCTCCATCAAATAAAATCACGGGGAGCGAGATGGGATAAGGTATGATCCTACAAGATCGATCCTTAATGCAATCCACCGTAGGGTCTCGATCGTTTATCCACTTCATGATAGTAGCATGAGTATGGTGGATGGAGAATGGCTTGTCTTAAAAAATAAGCTTGTTCCTAGCAAGCCAAACTTCCCAGATGAGAAAGAAGGGTAAGGATTGAAATTTACTAGCGGTCTTGTCCCATGTGTGTGCCGTGTCCATGAAATCACCCGGAGTCCACATAGGGTCCAAAAGATAGTGGCTGAAATGATTCCATAAAATAATAACCTTTGGGCAATGGAAGAATAGATGTTCCATTGTTTCCTCATGCAAAAGGCAAAGAACACATCTTCCAGGCCCATTGAGCCCCCTTCTGTTAAGCGAATCCCACATCGGAATCTTCTTCTTCCATACAAGCCAACCAAATAATACGATCTTGGTAGGAATTTTCCTATTCCAGAAGTTCCAGAACTCCTCGGTTAAATTGTCCTTAAAAAAATGTATGTTGATGTAGGCATAAATTTCCTTCAATATCAAATATTCTCCCTTTTTTGCCCTTGCCCATTCTATTCTGTCACCCCAGACATATAGCATATACAGCCGCCTATATGCCTGCTATAAAATTCCTCCATTCCACTACATCGGCCCCAATAAGGCCAATTTGATCAGCTATTTTTAGGATAGGAGCCCCGTGGGCCCAGTAGTGAATCACCTGAGATAAATACAATATGCCCCTATGAACCAGCCGATGAACTAGTCACTGATTTAGATGTGAATCAGCGGACATGCCAAATATGTTGTCGCAGCCCAATGAAATCCTCTGTCCGTTCCCAAATCTCCACGTTAATCGTTCCGCAAGAATATGCATAACTTTCTTGAAACCTTGCCATATTGTAGACATGGTCAGCGTAAAAAGGTAATTGATGACAATACATATTATGTAGGGTGTCACCTGATAAATACTTGCATTTGATTATTCTAGACCATATTCTGTTACCCATAATGGCTCTCCAAAGAGACTTGATTAGAAGATCAGAATTAAACGCTCTTGTGTTTAGTATGCCCCACCCTCCATGTTGTTTTGGGCATTGCAATAATTCAAGCCTACAGAGATGATGCTTCTTTGTCATATCAGCGCCGTCCCATAGCAATTGCTATAAAATTTGATTGATTTTGGAAACAATTTGTTCTGGAATATAAAAAAGATGTCCCCAGTATACTATGAGTTGTGATAGCACTGCTTGTATTGTAATGTATCTACCTCCCAGCGACAACCATTTATGTGTCTATTTGTTTATTTTGATTTTGAACTTTTCCACCAACCACATCCAGTCCCTTATCTTATAACCACATGGTTTGATTCTGAATCCCAGATATAGAAAGCCATCAATTGCCTTCTTAGTATGTATCCCAAGAAACCCAACAATGAAATTTATCTCCTCCTCATCACCAAATTCACATAGGAGGAAAGATTTTTCTTTGTTAATTCATAGCCCGGATGCGCTTCCAAAGCGAGTAAGCAAGAAATATATGTAGAACCAATGATTCCTAATAAGCCAGCCAAATACAAGAAGGTCATCCACAAAGAGCGAGTGGGAAATACTTACAGAGTTTGAGAAGGAGAAACCGAAATATATCCAGCCCGCATAGCCATTTCCAAAAGTTTGCTGAAGCCATCCATGACTAGTATGAAAATCAGAGGGGACAGGGCGCAACCCTGTCTTAGACCATGAGCAGCTCTGAAGAATTTCGTAGGCAGTCCATTTATAATCACTGCATATCTGACTAAAGTGATGCATGCCATGATCCACCTCAAATATTCCATAGGAAGCCCAACCTTCATCAAAACTAGTCGAATGAACGACCAATCTACACTATCATATGCTTTGAGAAGGTCAATCTTCATAATAAGAGCTTCTTGTTTTCCTGTGTGCATGGTGTGCATTGCCTCTTGAGCAATAGCAATGGAATCATGTATTGATCGTCCCCTTAGGAAACCGTATTGCTCCATAGAAATGAACTTAGATAAAATTCCTCTGATCCTGTTTGCAATAATCTTAGAAGAGACTTTATATATCAAGTTGCATAAAGAAATCGGTATGAAGTCTGAGAAACCTTTAGGGTTAGATGTTTTGGGAATGAGCGTTAAGAAAGTGGCATTCATATTTGCAGGGATATGCCCCAATGTCCGTCCATGTTCCCCAACCTCTGTGATCTCCTCATCCATTATGTCAAAGAAATACAAATGAAATTCCGACGGCCAACCATCTGGGCCAGGACATTTGTCATGGGAAAATGTTTTTAGCGTATGCGCCACCTCCTCCTTTGTGACTTTAAAGTTAATTACTTCTGCATCAAACATTTCAGGGATGTGCCAGAGTACCCATGCCTGGCATTCCTGATCAATGTTCATGTCCGCTTGGTAGAAGGTCGAGAAGTTCTTGTAAGCTTCTTCCTGAATTTCAGTGGTGGAATTTGCACAGCTTCCATCACACCTTTGTATGTACCATATGGTGTTCTTATTTTTTCTTTCATTGGCACTTTTGTGGAAAAATTTTGTGTTTAGATCACCCTCCTTGAGCCAATTGATTATGTTTTTTAATTTCCAAGTGAGTTCTTCAATCTTGAGGATCTCCATCCTCCTCTTCTGCAGCATATCCATAATTTTGTATGCCTCTTCGTCTAGTGCCTTATTGACAAAACCCGCATACATATCACTGAGGTTTTCTGAAATTTCCTTCAATTCAGCTCTGAGCAACCCCTTTTTTTTATTTCCCATTCCTTTGTAATGCCTTTGACCCTTTGTAATTTTGCATGAAATCTTTCCCATCCAAGTATACCATCCAGTGATGTGTTGTCATTCCAGCAATCTTTGACGAGCTGGTTGTAATCAGGATCATCCAACCAAACTCGATTGAATTTGAAAGGTACCCTAGTTCGCCTATACTCAACATGCCATGATAGGATAATGGCCATCTGATTCGACAAATCTGACACCAACACCTTGGACCTCAAATTCCCTAAGAGGTTAAACAGAGATTCAGCCACCATGGCTATGTCTAATCTTTTCCCAATATAATCCCCATCTACTCTTCGGTTGGTCCAAGTAGGGATTAGAGGAAACGGTCGAATATCATTTAGGTGGAATTTATCAAAAATCTCCCCTATTTGATTTGCCAAAGGGTCAAGTCTGGCTTTGTGTCCCCATGATTCATTAGCGTGCAGAGTAGAGTTGAAATTCCAGATGACAATCAGATTATCCAAATTTAATATACCAGAATTGTACAAACGATACCAGAAAGCAGTTATATTCTGACACGGAGCATATAAATTTAAGATATTGAGGGAGCCATTGAAACCACGCAAGCTACCAGTTAGAAAAATACCTCCAAAAAAAATATAAGCCTGTAACTTTACATAAGATAGATTCCACAAAGCAAGTAATCCACTAGCATGTCCACTCGCATCAACTGCTGCCGCATGCCAACCCGATTTTATAAGTAAAATAGTGCCAATTTCTTTCGATCTGCAACACAGCGTCTCCCAGAAAAGAGAAATAATAGGATCTTCTCCATTTAGCAGTTCTTTAAGGCGATAGTGTTTGGAGGTATCACCCATAACCCGCAAATTCAGAGAAAGGATGTGGGTCATTTGGAAACACAGGAAGGGTTGCTTGCTCTAAGCGCCTTGAGGTCATCAGATGTAGAGTTGGGGACATCCATAAGATCCAGAAAGTCATCTCGAAAGAGAGATTTGGTTTTAAGTCTACCCCTGAAATGCCTTGAGCCTGATTTTGATTTTTTCCGCATAGTGATGTTATTTCCAGAGACATGAGAGATGGTAATGTCGGGCTCCTGTAGTACTCTATCAAAAACAATTAAAACATCAAGATCAATATTCGGGTTACCAAGAAGGGATTCTATGTCACTACCAACAGTGTTTTTGGGTGAGTCCGAGATGTCCAATGGCTCGTGTAGTGGGGACTATGGGGAAGCCCATTCCAGAGCGGGCATGGATGGTGATATGTGCAATGGAGCGACATGAGAGGAGACAGACTTGGAGGGGGATGCATGCACAGTTGCGGCAGGGGTGGTAGTTTGTGGAGGTTCATCAGATGATTCAAAATCTAAAGAAATGTTCGGGTCAATCCTACCGCTCATTATAATGGAGCTATTATCCACCACTTTTTCATTAGATAACAAAGGGGGCTTAGGTTCACAAGAAGTACAAGCATCAATTTTAAGTGGAGAGGAATTATCACTGAGGGCGCTAGCCGATGCATATACCTCTTCATCAAATGATGGAGGAAGATACTTTCCCGATGGGAGATCATATTGAGAGCCGGTGGCCACCTTGTCTTTCCATGAGCCAGCTATACTCGTCATGCCCCGATGAGTATTTCCGAATCTCATGGGTAGATTCCTTTCAGGTGTCCAGTGCGATAAAAAATAAGGCACCGGAATGGTAGATTCTTTGTCTATGCTATCTTTTTCCCCATACTAGGTCGACATCCCCTGGCAAGCCACCTGCAAAACAAACCTCCACCAATAGCCAAGCAATTCTCTTGTCATTGGTGCCAAGAATGCTAGGGTCGATATATTTAGTACATCCAATGGAGTCTCCAATGACCCTAAGGACCTTCAGAGTCCAGAATACGAGTGGGAGTCCGGGTAATTTCACCCACACGACCTTGGTTTTTGGTGCCTCCATAATAGGGTTGAACCCTGGATACCAAGGTACCAGTTGCATGAAACTTCTCCCCTTGACCCAAGTCTTCTGAATAATATTCATGGTATCCTTTTCATCCATGAAATGAATTCTAAACAAACCATTGAGCAATAAACTCACTTTGGGAGTATATCCAAGTATGGGGTTCCAATGTTGTTTCACCCATTCCACCATATCGACTTCACTCTCGTCTGCAAGCATCCACCATCCAATCAGTGCTCGAGTCTGGAGGCTGGCCACACGCCCCCACAAATCTTCATACTCCAGTGTAACCTCCTTGATGTCCATAGTCGGCTTGTAACAGTTATACAACTTCCGTCTACGATCCTTTCATCTATATGCGCCCATTGAACCAACCTTCTGTTTACCCTTCGCACCATTGTGATTCAAATTCTTATTGTTATCAGGGCGCATGAAAATAGATTGTGTGATCAACCTCGCATCAATCTCCAAGTCCAACAACCTTTTCTGTTCTGCTTCGATCGTAGCAGCAGTCAAGGCCTCTTGTGCAAACGTGTCAAAAGAAAGAATGTCATATATCTCGGCCATTTGGATACAAAAAATGGTGACGTCAACTATAGAAAAATTTGTGATATGGTAGGTAGGTGAGTGTCCAATCCCACCAAACTATTGGAAAGCGCGATATATGCCACCGATTATAATAGGAATGTCAGGACAAACATAAAGAATGTTTGTGTCCTGAATTGGAAGACTCCCATACACAATTCACAAGACGTAGATTGTCATCCCATTAACCCAATAGCCGTTGGATGAAGTAAAATAATGTATTCAACTTCAATATTGTTACTGTCCTTATTATGCCTTTAAATGGATGTCGCCACCCACATACACTACAACCTGGATTGACCGCAACAGGACCAAATGGAGCCTTGATGTGCACAATCTGTCAGTCAGAAATGCTGTATACAATCCACCCGTCCAAAAAAAATTTGAAATTACAGTCCCAGTTGAGATTCGATAGTGTAGAGCTCATCTACCTAGATCAGTCTGTCAGAACAAGTACTGAAATCCAATTCTGGTGGATGGAAAACAAGGGTGGCGGGCAATTTTTTCGCTAGAAAAACCAGTCATACCTCCTTGTTCGCCATCAGACATGGCAGCAGTAGCAACAACAACACCCCGGGCACCTCCACCATACAGAAAAAAATATGAATTCCACAATACTTACAGGGTCTGGAGATGATAAATGATTTCACCCACTTACGCCAGAGATAATACCATTTTGAGTGTTGTTGAGATGACAGAGAATCGAAGTCGGAGGATGATTCTTGTGGTGGAAATCTACCTCCTCTGTTTAACATTTGTTCTGAATTTTTTTTTAACCATGGCCAACAATATTATGATGGCAGTAATAACCAAATAAGAGATCATTACCACTTCACCCTATTCAGAGGACATTTCCAACCACCCGAGATGGTATGTTAGACATAACTAGTCGTCTCTGATGTCTTAAATTTCATTCTGTTGTATTCAGGAGGGACTCCCCGCCAGGATTAGAAGACCTGTGCATGCATTAAACTATTTTATATCTGCGTATCCAAAAACAGGAGACGCATGCCCACATGCAAACCTTTCCACGATATTTTAAAATCCTGTGTTATTCTATTAAATATTTAAGACCTCCTTCAGACTGTGTGGCCTCACACCCCTATCGACATTACACAACAACCAAAACTTGATTTCTGTTTAAGCTTCTATGGCTTTCTAAAGCTTCATGGTTCCAGTGCCCCTAATACACTAATGAAAACGACCCCTTACCCAAGGTAAACAGAGAATACTATGATTTGTCTGTGTAAGATTAAGATCTCCTTCGGACTGTGTGGCTTCACTCCCCTCACGATTTAAGCTTCTATTACTTCCTAAACACACATGATTCTCATACTTCTCAACACAGATCAAGCACAATGATTGAGAAATTCCTTACCCAGAAAACATATACCGCTTTCCCTCCAGGAAAATACGTTGCTTGTCCTCTGTTCAACCACTTGTAGTCTGGGGAATTCAACATAAATCACATGATATTGAAACAATCCTGACAAGATGACAATTGTAGATTAAATGTCTTTCTGTTATTTTATCTTCAAAATTGTTTTATTTTCATTCGGTTGATGAGTGATGATTACCATGTCAAACTATCCCAATCTAGATACTTCAACAGTAGTATTATGATCTTAAAAACAGAACATGACAACTGTAGATTAATTGTCTTTTTATTATTTAACCTTCAAAGTTGCTTTTATATATGTGTTGTAGCATATGGATATTTATCATTTCATTATGAGCATAAATTTGACTTAATAATTTACAGGGCATTTTTGTTAGAGTTTTGATTACAAATCAAAATTGTCTTTTTATTATTATTATTTTAATTTAAGAGAATAAATTTTGTTGTACTTCAATTTTAGAGAATAATATGAAAGTAACAGTTTTGTAAAAGAGCCAGAATATGTTAAATTAATATTTTCACTATATTAGTTAGAAATCTGATTCCAATATATGAATTATCATTCCGTTATGAGCATAAAATTGATTTAATAATTAAAAGTATATTTTCACTCGAAATGGTTTTCTGACTATAATCTGAAATTATATTTTTATGTACTTCATTATAAGAGATAATATCAAATTAATATTATTTTTATGTACTTTATTTTAAGAAATAATATCGAAGTAATATTGTTGGAAAAGTGTTAGAATGTGCTAAATGGACATTACTACTATAATATATAAAATTCGGATTCCAACAACAAACCATATTTGAATGCCTTATGGCATTGCAATAATTATGTTCACATTGCATTTCCTTTTCTCATTATGGTTAGAAAAGTAGGTTTTCCTACATTGATAAGACTGATATTTGGTAGAGTTCTCAGCTTTTTGGAAAACATTCTTGGTCATTGCAAAGAAATAGGGTGGAAAGATGGAAAGGAAATCATATATTTTGAAAAACAGATAATATTTTTGTGAACAAATTATAATTAAGTCATTCATGAAGATAAGTGTGTATGCCATTTAAATCATCTAAAGGCATGTAAATGAGAAGAAATTGGGTTGATGTCAAGGAGACATTTTTTTTAGAGTTTAAAAGATAGCATTACTTCATCATGAAGTATACAGATGAGGAATTTCATTGAGGCTAAGCAGTTTCCTATTAAAATGTATAGAAATGAATATCGTTGTCCTTTATGAAAGGAAACTTTAATTGTTTCAAATGCCTGGATTCAACAAACAGATCGTTAGCCCTGTACTCAACAACAAATCAAAAGAATTTCATAGTAGAAATCATGGGAAAAACATTGCATTTAATAAATGTTAAATACAATTCAGAAAATCCCACCATTGATCAAGTTGCAGATCCCGTTCCGTCTTTTTTTTCATGGGTTCACTGTAAAGCAATATGAAATAAATAAAAAAACAGGAGTCAAATCATATAAAAAGGGATTTCTTAGTGGATGTTTATAACTCGAGATGCCACTCTAATTTATACAAATTAATAGATGACTGATAAATGTTTACCTCAACAACCTCTATACCCCATTTTGAATGTGATTTGTTAAGGACCGATTTTCCGGTAAAGGAAAATGAAGGGTTGTCCTGCATGCCGATAGTAGACTTTAGTTTCAATTAAAAAAAAATGGCATTGCTTTATATAATGAAGGATTACAACAAAAAAATAGATAGAAAATCAAGTCAACAATTGGAAATGAAGAAAAGAGCAGATTTATTTCTCCTCGTCAGAGGGAAAATAATGGCCTGAAAAAGACCAAAATCAAGAAGAAGAGGGAAAACATTTATACTTACGAGTTTGACAAAAAAAAAGAGAGAGTTGAAAATGTAATAGTAAACTATATCAATCACCACAAACTATCCAAGAAACCAACAAAATCCAAAAAGAATGATAGAGAAATATCTGAAAAGTAACAGAAATGAGAGTCACCTTTAAGGACAGGCATAAACAATTACTAGAAACTCATAGGATAATAAGACACTCTAGAAATTTTGGAAATTTTAAAAAGGAATGGAAAAAAAATAAAAAAACAAAACAAAATCAAGAGATAAATTAATACATGCATCAACAAGTTGTTTCAAGTAGCCTTGTGTGAATAGTTGGCAGATTGCACACAAAAATTTGTTTCAGTTCAAAAAAAAAAAAAAAAACATATAAGTAAAAGCCTTGATTCAGTTCAAAAAAGAAAAGAAAGAAGCATATCAGTGAAAGCCTTGAATTCATATCAGGGAAATGATATAACATATAAACATAGAATCCTACCTATCCTTCTAGTTGTTGGAAATCATTTTTGAATACTACATTAAACAAACCAGAAAAAATAGAAGCATCCATGATATTTTTGGGTTTCAAAAGGAAAACTTCAGATAAAAGTTGAAGAATAGCGATTCTTTCATACCCACCAATCATTGGAACATCCTCCTCCTTTGGATCCACACCTATGATTTTAATGTGTTCAACCATAACCACGTAATGATCAAGTTGGTATCACATTTACATTACAAACAATGTATTTGAAATCAAAGTACCGGACATTATGATGTTTCCTATGAATTTTGAAAAGGGTCAACTAGATATCCAAATTGTGAAAAACCCAAAAGAAAAAATCAGCGAAAAACCACTATTAAGCTCCGCAATGCTAGACTGAAAATCTAATCTAATTAGCTGGTTCCAACTCCACTAAAAAATAGGCGTGGAAAGGAAAGTTTAGCTTGCATACCACAAAAGTATTTTCTCTTACACCATCTAATGATGTAACTCCCATGGAATGTTGAGGGTTATAAGCAATGAATCTTTTGAAAACCTTTGCTGCAATTGCCACTGTGGAATTGACAGGATTGTTGATAATATTCACAATTGCATTGGGACAACACATGGCTACTACTTTGCATAGGGTGCAGATGATTCCCACATTGAAATTGAACAAATCGTCCCTAGTCATCCTGGGTTTCTGTGGAATTCCTGTAGAGATGATCAAAGATCCATTCCCACCAACATTGCTTCTAGCTACTCTTTGCCCACAAATCCATGCACCTAAAAAACACAAAAATTGTGATGATTAGGACCTAAAAATGAAGTAAATACAAAAGCCCTATTTCTAAAAATTGTACATACAACGATAGTGGTGCCCATATGGTTGATATCTGTAGTGAAGCCAAGCGTATTGATGACATCATAGAGGTGAATGATTGAGACCAACGGATTCATTTTCATGAGCATGAAAAGGGGGTTGTCCGATGCCTTGCGAGACTCAGAGGATGGCCACCTTGAATCCAGAGGCCCTGCCTTTCGATCTGCGATCGATGCACTCGACTACTCGTTCATTCTGCAACTTCCCATCACACAGCTTTAACAACAACTTATTTTAGGACCAGAGAAATTGATTTGGGATGTTGAATTATGGATCCCAATTATGCATGCGAATGTTCTGGATGGACGAGATGAGTAGCAATTCGAGAGATGTGAACTTTGGTCCTGTGAGTCTAGTTGGTTTGAATTGGACGGTGAGCTAGAGTTTGAATTTCATGGGGAGCTGGAGTTTGAGTACTCGAGGACAAAGCTACACGGTGAACAATAACAGACATGGAATAGAGACGGACCCTGGTAGAGGGGCTAGGGAGGTGGTCACGGAAAATCTAAAAATATCGGCGGTTGGGAATGCCAAAACGTAGCATAGGTAGACTGCGCTGCTTAGTAATAGTTGTGGACAGGTGTCAGGCTAGAGATTAGGGACAGATGTCATGGTTAAAAAAAATATGTAGACGGAAATCCTAGGTCAACTAATTCAAAAGAAAGGCCTATTGACCTAAATATAAAGAAGTGGATCTGATGTAATTTAATTATTGATGTTTTAATTTATTTTAATAATTTTTATTAATTTAAAATTTAATAAAAATGTAAATTCAAGCTATGTAATGCATTAATTTAAATTCATAATATTTTTTCTAAACACTAAATTTATTTGTATATATTTAAAAATACAATTTCAATAATTAAAATAAATTATAATATCATAAAAAATATTATTACCAAAATTAAAAAAGAAAAAATATATATTTAAAATATACAATTTCAACAATTAAAAATAATATTACCAAATTTCAAATACGGGAAAAACTATATGTTTGTACAATTTTTATAATATTTTGCAATCAAACCTTCTCTTCAACGAGCATCTAGCAAGTCCACCTAGTCACTTCACCTCATAATATCATGCACAAGTCGGACAATATTATGCACAAGTAGTCAAACTACAATGGAAAGATTTATTCATATAAACAAACTAGTTTCAAAGTTGTTGAAGGTGGATTCACTAATTTGTCGTAAAGCCCCGAAACCAATAAAAATCCAACACATCATCAAATAATGGTTTGGGTGTTTTCGGGCGATAAAATCAAAATAAAGTACACAAAGTTCATTTTCCCAAGATTAATGAGAATCGCTAGATGAAAAGATAGGAATTGTCTACAGACACCACAAATTTTCCTAGAAAAAAGTTTTCTTGCTAAAATCCGATAATTTTTTTTTCCAAAAACCAAATTTCTAGACTATTTGAATCATTTTTTTTTATAGTGGAAATGGATTCAACACCATCAAGAACACTTGTGGCACCCAAAATCCTAATGTTTGACAACTATAACCCATATTTTCAAAAAATTCTACCATATTTTGTCATAATCTTGTCGGAATTTCCATTATCTTATGGGCTAATTTGTGGGTTTTTAGACTACGCTGAAAAGATATGTGAATGGTTCGATTCAATGACTCAATTATCTGAGGGAGCACATGGCTTATAAATTTTTGGGTGAGACTATGATCGGTCAAGCTTAAGGTTTTTTTTGTCAGTGTAAAGGTGTTTTATTATTCACAGTGATTTTAAAAATACATAGAATATTTTCATTATATAGCAATGGAGGAGGCTCAATGTTATTTAAAGATAATTATGACAATTGGAAAGATACAAATTTGTATGTGAGCTTGCAACTCTCTATAACTAGCTCATTACGAAAGGAAGGGTTGGAAAATACCAACTCTAAAACCCCATTAAACAAAACATAATGAGTAAACATAAAGAAAAAATTGGGACTTGATAAGTTACCCAAGTACAAAAACTCTCAATCCCAACAACTTAAAAAATGTCACTTTAAAAAATACCTCAAAAAATGTTCTTTGAAAATTAAGTCCAAAAACCTCTAAAACAAATGTCTCTAAAAACAAAATAACTCTAGTGAAAATGTAAAGTTGGGTTACACTTTTTGCCCTTTTTTGAGAAAAAAAATCATGTTTTTTTTGTTCTTCAACTTTCTGCAAGCCAAAACAATTTTTCTGTTTATAATTTCATTTTGCGATAAAGAAAAAGTTGTCAGAAATTTTATTAGCTTTCTATTACTTATTTTTTGGATTTTTTTTATACACATTTGATATGTCAACTTAGCGTTTCTTTGAATTTGTTTTCTTCAATAATCAAAGGATTCATAAAAAGTCATGTTCAAATGCGTTGGTGTACTCTTTGAAAACTTTGTGTTTTTGAGAAACAAAATGTGTTACAACAATCTAGATAGAGTCTACTTCGTTTTCGTTATATTTACGAAACCAACTGATGCCTATCATAATTACTAGAATTTTTTGCACTAGTTCAATATGAAAAAACTGCATATTTTGAATATGTTTCGGGTCGCACAAAATTTCTCAACATATAAGTTATAAACTAAAAATTTAAAAACTACCCATTACAGACGATGGACCAATGTAATGCACCATAATTTTTTCAATTTTTTTATAGTGTATTTTGGAAGATGCATAATATTGATTTCACTGAATCATATTGACCTTCAGAAATTGCTTGCACCCGTTTTATTACAAAATTAATTAAAATTAGTAAGTATTTATGAAATTCCATAAAATTTATATTTCCTGAAAGTAGATTGAATTCTGCAAATGCTTGTCTTGGTTTCAAAAGTTAATTCATAAAGTTTCATGGAGTTTAATAAGTCCAAAGTTGAATAAATGTGTTTATATCTTGGCTCTGCGTAATTGCAGCATGTTAGTTCGACCGAACTTTTAAAAAATGTTCGGCCGAATTGTCTTTTGTCCCGACGGCCTGTCAAGTCTAATGACACAAAAGTTAGGTTGAAGTTCTTACAAAAGTTTGGTCGAACTTTTAATTGACTTTACGTCGGCCGGAAAATTCAATGAAGACCCTCCAAGAAAACGTTTCGCGGCAATATAAATAAGCGTAAACGGATTCATTATTTTCACATAATTTCGCACATTTCTTCATTTGGTCTGATTTTGCAAAGGATTTTTTTTGGGCTTAATTTTCAGAAGGACACTTTTTGGCTTAACATTCAAAGGACATTTTTTGGAGGTATGTGATACATTTTGTGGATGCTTTTTGGGCTTAATTTTCAAAGGACATTTTTTTGAAGGTATTTTGTTTTTAGAGGTTTTGGGCTTAATTTCTAAAAGACATGTTTTGGACATTTTTTAGACTTTTTTTGGCCTTAATTTCAAAAGGACTATTTTTAGGCTTAATATTCAAAGGACATTTTTTGGAGGTATTTTTTAAAGTGATATTTGTTTGGAGGCTTTTTGGGCTTAATTTTCCAAGGACATTGTAAGTAGACAAATGGAGAAAAAACTATAGGATATTGAAGTTTCTATCATGCTGAAATCAACAAGCTTTAGTAAACTTCCATTACCTTGAGTGGTCGGTTAGTCCCATGTTCCTAGGGTGGTCGTTACTCCGACTAATTGATTCCCAATGAGGTGAATTTGACAATTACTCCAACACCCCAGTCAAATGCAACTAAGAGAATCGAACATGGGCCAAGGCTCTAATACATTCTAAAAGTATTGTATTACTCACAATGTTTTTAAAAATACATAGAAAACGTTCTTAGTATTAGTTAAAAATAACTATAAAAACTAAGTAGATACAAATCCCTATATAAACTTACAACTCATTGTAGCTAGCTCATTAAAACTATAAAACATTAGAAAAAACAACTCTAAAAATCTAGACTTCTATAATTTCTAATTAATATAAGTTACCATGGTGGTTTTTGAGTTCTTCATCATATCGTCTCTACTTTATTTTTCAATGCAGTCATTAGCGCGAGAGTTTGTCGCCCGATATTTATGTGAAAATGTCCTGTTTATCATGTTTATCATGGTCACATGGATTGCAACGATTACTGGAATCCTACATAATAAGTGTAACAAGAAAGCATTGAAAAAATGAATTCACTCGCCTCAAGCCATTCAAGTGTTTTTTCTTTTTCTTTTGTACAACTCAGTAATCGTTATCTACTCCATTAAAGAAGTAGATAACACACTTGTTACAACTATATTTAGTCACATTTATAAATTTATTTTGCGTTATAATTTTAGGACTACTCCCATTTGAAAATGCATGAAGCTGACAAATACCATGGTCAAACTACAAAACCAATTTTTTATTAATTTTGATGTAATTTGGGGTCATGAGAGATAAAAAAATAGTTAAAACAATGAAGGATTCCGTGTTATGTTAGTTGTATCTTTGTTATTTTTATGTTAACTTGACGGATTTGCAGCCTATTATCAATTTTGAAAAGATTTCCACGATGTAGTCACACAATTTTCCTCAAAAAATAATTTTACAAAGGCTAAATTTTGTTTTTTTTTTTCAATTATTCATATTTCTGATATGATGTAAGAAGAAAAAATAATCATAGTCAATATACATGATTTATTTTGGAATGTTTAAGTGGGAAAATAATATATGGGTTCAATATAGATGGGTTTTAATATTACTCACTATTAAATCTATGTGCCCCACATGACCATTATTGACCTAACGATTTTGACTTCCCCTTTAAAATTTATTGAAAAAATCTGCATGATTTTCTCCCTTATCACGTAGGTTTATATCAAGACTTTACCAAGGCTTTACTTGACTGCATGAAGAATTTACCAATAGGAGTAGGCATGCTTAACCGGGGTTTACAACCTTATTGGGGTGGAAAATATTTCTATCTGGGGCCATTCTCATCTCCTTCACACATGTTCATATCTATGGGGGGGGGGGGGGGGTATTTCTATCTGACACTTATGCTACCATTCTCCTCTCACGTGCTCTCCTAAAGTTGTTTTGAATCACAATGACGCAACAACGCTGAAAGTCAGCCTTGAGGAGGTCGGTCAACTGTCGTCGTGGCTCTGTATTCACTTCCCTTCGTCCCACGTGGTCTATTTCCTTGATCAGAATCTTATTTATCAAATTTGGGGAATTTGATAAATAAATATCATTTGAAAACCATTGCAATTTTAAATATATCTTTCGCGCTGCCGACCTTATAACCGATGGTTATAGTTTTCCATACTTTATTTTATATCTCCTGGCTCATATAACTGGATTTATTTAAATGAACGATTGTTAATTAAAAAAACGCTGCCATACCTTAATAAAAAGGTTCCAATTAATATAATTTATAACTAGCCACAGCACTGACGTGGAACATACGACCGATTCGTACCTTCGTTAATATTGTTTCCTTATCCGACGGCTGTTATCGCGTTGCCCGATCCAACGTATATCGCTCGATCAACATGCGCAAACGATAACGCGCGATGGCGCGTACGGGAAGGGGGTTTTCCAATTTCACTCGGGGACACGCGTCAGGCACTCTATGGAATCGCTCCTCGACCCAGAAATACCGCCTTCCATATAAGAGTGGTGCGATGAATACCGCTTCCAGCCTTTACTGTTCACCCAACCCGCTCGCGGTTTTAACCAGGGTTCCTCGTCGGGTTTGCGTTCTTCTTTGTTTGTTAACCCACGTCTAACCTTGGGTCAATCCTTGGCAGGTTTCAATCAACGATAACGAGATTCGATTTCAACGGCTTTTCTATATAGACCATGCCTACGGGTGGTGATAACTTCACAGGTTTTGTTTGAATCAATTAAGGAAACACCAGACAGAAATATGTGGAATTCATACAGGGGTTCAATTATACATGCGTAGAGTTCATCACTTCACAATTAAACAACCTCTTGACAATTAAGGATTCAACACGCTTCTAGGGTAAATGCGCACTGAAACTATTTAATTGGAAGTAATTGTAACACACAGAGTTTATTGCAGAATCTCTTCTCTTCTTCTTCTTGTCCTCCTTCATACATCGGAGGGTTACAATTATATACATAAACCTATGACTCTTCGGTTCCTCTGAGAGGACCATTTTAGGAAATCAACAGTCTAATTAAAACAATTCAACTAACTGGAATATGACAGCTAGACTAACTGAGCTATTCAACTTCTATGACTCTAACTGATCTAATAATACAATCAGCTAAGGTATTGACACCTAGCTGTGATAATTCGACTGTTTTCAAACCCTCCTAGCCACAACATGTGGACAAAACTCCTACATTGCTGGCTAGTGTCTAATGCCCCTGCATCAGACTCCCGAGGGCAATTTTCTTCATGGGCTCCTGTCCATGAGATCTTCCATTGATCTGCCTATATTCTGCAACATTTCTTCAGTCATCCAAGTGGCATCTTCATCCAGTTTATCCTTCCATTTGATCAAGTACTGAAAGTACTCTTGTCCTCTTGTCCTTCTGAACACTCTTTTGTCCAATATCTTCTCTGGTTGCAATGGCTGTGCTGGTGGTAGCTTCTCTCTCTAGTTAATTTGTTCCTTGTCTGCTTCTCTTTCTTCTGCACCATCATCTTCATACTTATACAAATCTGCAACATTAAAAATGGGAGATATTCCAACATCAGGAGGTAATTCATTCTCATAAGAATTTGCAGAGAACTTCCTAAGTATCTTGCATGGCCCAATCTTTTTGAGCTTCAATTTATTGTACTGCTTCTTTGGGAATCTCTCCTTTCTCAAGTGTGCCAAGACCTGATCTCCTACTTCAAAATGAACTTCCTTTCTGCTCAAGTCTACTCTGTTTTTATATATGATGCTGCTACCTTGTAGTTGTTGTTTCACTTGTTCATGTATGGCCTGGATCTTTGAAGCAAATTCCTCACCATCTGCACTTCTAAACTCTGCCTTTCCCAGATTTCTGAACTCTGATATTCCTCTGGGGTGCATTCCATAAACAATATGAAATGGACTCTGCCCTATGCTCCTGTTTGGTGAGTCATTATATGCATACTCTGCCTGGGGCAAGATATGATCCCACTGCTTGGGATGTTCTCCTGCAAGACTTCTCAACAAATTTCCCAAACTCCTATTCACAACCTCAGTTTGTCCATCAGTCTAAGGATGATAAGCTGAGCTGAAACTTAGTTTGGTACCAAGTTTCTTCCACAGTGTCCTCCAAAAATGACCCACAAATCTGGTATCTTTGTCTGAAACAATACTCTTGGGCAACCCATGCAATCTAACAACTTCTTTGAAGAACAAGTTAGCAACATGGGTGGCATCACTAGTTTTATAACATGGAATAAAGTGTGCCATTTTGGAGAATATTTCCACCACAACAAAGACTGCATCATTCCCTCTCCGAGTCTTGGGCAATCCTAGAACAAAATCCATACTCACCATGTCCCAAGGCCTGTATGGAATAGGTAAGGGAGTGTACAATCCTGCATTTTGGCTCATTCCCTTGGCATATTGACAAATCTTGCAATTCTTCACAAACTTGTCCACTTCTGCTTTCATCTTGGGCCAGAAATAAAAGTGACTCAGCTGCTCATAAGTCTTATCAGTACCAAAGTTTCCAGCAAGTCCACCACTATGCTTCTCCTTGATCAAATTTTCCCTCATGGAACATTTTGGTACACACAGTTGGCTTCTTCTGAATAGTAAGTCCTCCTGCAAGAAATAATCCAGCCGCTGGCTTCTATCTATTAAAATAGGGTTACTACATGCCTCAAATGCTTCTTTAAAATCTGGATCTGTTTTATACAATTCTTTCAGAAAGTCAAAACCTACAACTTCAAAATTTGTTTCTTGAACAAGCATGTGCCTCCTACTCAAAGCATCAGCTACTTTATTGGCTTGGACACTTATATGTTTCATAACAAAATTAAAACTTTGGAGATACTCAACCCATTTAGTATGCTTATGTTTCAACTTGGGCTGCTGTACAATATACTGCAAAGCATGATTGTCAGAATATAATACAAATTCCCTGGACATCAAATAATGTCTCCACTTCTTTAGTGCCTGAACAATTGCATATAATTCCTTCTCATAAGAGGAATACTTTCTTCTGGTGTCATTCAGCTTCTCACTGAAATATGCCACAGGCCTATCATCCTGACTCAACACAGCTCCAATGGCCTCTCCACTGGCATCACATTTTACTTGAAATGGTTTAGTAAAATCAGGCAGAATCAAAACAGGCTTCTCTGTTATCTTTTGCTTCAAAAGTTTAAAGTTTCTTTATGCTTCAACAGTCCACTTAAATGGTTGTTTTCTCTTCTTTATTGTCTCAATTATGGGTGCATTAATCTTACTGAAGTTTCTTATAAACTTCCTGTAAAAACTAGCAAGTCCATGGAAACTTCTTACCTCAAAGACATTCCTGGGTGAAGGCCACTCCAAAATTGCCTTAACTTTTTCTGGGTCCATCTTCAATCCTTCTACAGAAACAACAAACCCCAAATACACCAACTCTTCCTTCATGAATGAGCATTTCTTCAAATTTATCAACAATTTCTCTTGGTGCAGCTTCTTCAAGACATGATTAAGATGCCTTAAATGTTCTTCTTTAGTTCTTCTGAAAACTAATATATCATCTAGATATACTATCACAAATTTACCAATGAATTCTTTCAATACTTCATTCATAAGTCTCATAAAATTTCTAGGTGCATTTGACAACCCAAAAGGCATTACCATCCATTCATATAACCCTTCATTTGTTTTAAAGGCAGTTTTCCACTCATCACCCTCTCTTATTCTAATCTGATGATATCCACTCTTTAAATCTATCTTTGAGAAATATTTAGCATCACTCAAACAGTCCATTAAATCCTCAATTCTGGGCAAAGGGAATCTGTACCTGATTGTGATCTTATTAATTGCTTTGGAATCAGTACACATCCTCCAGCTCCCATCTTTCTTTGGGCTCAAAACTGCTGGTACTGTACATGGACTCAGACTTTCTCTAATCAGTCCTTTGTCCACCAACTCCTGTACTTGTCTCCTGATTTCCTCATTTTCCTTGGGAGTCATTCTGTAGGCTGCCTTATTTGGCAGATTTGAACTAGGGATAAAATCTATCTGATGGCTGATCTTTCTCACAGGTGGCAGCTCATCAGGTAAATCATCCACAACAATGTCACAGTAATTGTCTAACATCTCTTGTATCTCTACTGGCAAATCAGAAATCTTTGTAGAAGTAAGAACTACTTTAGGCTTGCAAACTAAAGCAAAGCTTACCTCTTCTTCTTCTATCTGCTGCAGATATTCCTTCCCGCTCAGCAACAAGGTCTTTGGATCAATCACTCTGCTAGATGGCTCTCCTTCTTCCATGGGTATCAATGTATGATGTACCCCATCCTTGAAGAACTTGTAAGTGTTCTTCTTGCCATCATGCACTGCTGCTCTGTCAAACTGCCAAGGTCTACCTAGCAGTATATGACACACATCCATGGGCATTACATCACACGGGACCTTATCTTTATATTTTCCCATTTGCAGCTCTATCTCACACTGTTCTTTCACAACCAGCTGATGTCCTTTATGCAGCCAGGACACCCTGTAGGGAGTTGGATGCTCCCTTGTCTTCAACTTCAACTTTTCTATTACCTCAGTGGAAACCAGATTGTCTGTGCTGCCACTATCAATGACTAGCTGGCAGCATTTCCCTTGGACTTTGCATATGCTCCTAAACAAAGTCTTTCTTTGTGCAGGCTCAGTGACCTCTTTGGCTTGCTTCAACAGGACCTTATTCACCACCAAGGATTCTCCCCTCTCTGGAAGAATTTCTTCTTCAATCTCTGCCTCTTCTCCAGTCTGGGCAACAACAACATTCCTTGGACCAGCACCCACATTCTCTGGACATTCATAGTGCTTGTGTCCCACTTGCTGACATCTATAACACCTCAATTCTCTACCTCTGCCTCTGTCTCCTCTTCCCTTTCCTCTGTAAGAACCCCTTCTGCCCCTTGCATCATCCTCTATAGATGCATTCTAAGGTGAGCTACTGTTAGCTCCATCCCTGGGTGTAGCAGGCTTTCCTCTACCACCCTGACTTCCCTTTCCTTGGAAAGTACCTCTCTTCTTGGCAGACTGTTTCCTCAGGAGTTTCTCCTTTGCTTTCAAGGCCATCTGATAGGCCTCTTCCACTGTCTTAGGAGACAGGAGACCAATCTCATCTTGGATCTCCAGCTTGAGACCATTCACATATCTGGTAGTCTTCTCTGGTGTGTCTTGGAATTTCCCAGCCCTTATGCTTACTCTATAGAATTCCTCTGTGTATTCCTTTACTGTCAGCAACCTCTGTCTCAGGTTCTGCATTTGCTTATATAATGTTAGCTGGTAATCACTAGGCAAGAATTTACCTTTTAATTTAGCCATCATTCTGGTCCATCTCTTGATAGGTTTCTAGACAACTCTCCTCCTTTCTGCCTGCACTCCATCCCACCAAAGTGCAGCATGTCCTTTTAGCTTTGTCACTGCAAACTTGACCTTCTTATCTTCACTTATTTCTTCATAATCGAAGCACTTGTTCATTTCATTAATCCAGTCCACCAGCTCCTCTGGATTCAGTCCCCCTACATAGCTTGACACTTCCATTCTGGGCTTAACTGCAGACCCCAAAATAGTTTTAAGGAGCCTCATGTCAGGAGGAATTTCAACATTTTCTTCTGCTTCTTCTGTCGCAGGTTCGCTGATGTCTTCAGGATCTCTGGGTTGTCTTCTCTCCATGGCATCCATTCTGGCTTCGACCCTCTGCAACATCCCCAACACCTCTGCGTTGGCAACAAGCCTTCTTCTGCCAGCATCTCTACCACCTCGGATTGCCATGTCAGCAAAACAACTTCAGACTGGCTCTGATACCACAAATGACGCAACAACGTTGAAAGTCAGCCTTGAGGAGGTCGTTCAACCATCGTCGTGGCTCTGTATTCACTTCCCTTCCTCCCACGTGGTCTATTTCCTTGATCAGAATCTTATTTATCAAATTCGGGGAATTTGATAAATAAATATCATTTGAAAACCATTGCAATTTTAAATATATCTTTCACGCTGCTGACCTTATAACCGATGGTTATATTTTTCCATACTTTATTTTATATCTCCCGGCTCATATAACTGGATTTATTTAAATGAACTATTGTTAATTAAACAAACGCTGCCATACCTTAATAAAAAGGTTCCAATTAATATAATTTATAACTGGCCCCAACACTGACGTGGAACATACGACTGATTCGTACCTTCATTAATCTTGTTTCCTTATCCGACGGCTGTTATCGTGTTTCCCGATCCAACGTATATCGCTCGATCAACATGCACAAACGATAACGCGCGATGGTGCATATGGGAAGGGGGTTTTCCAATTTCACTCGGGGACACGCGTCAGGCACTCTATGGAATCGCTCCTCGACCCAGAAATACTGCCTTCCGTATAAGAGTGGTGCGATGAATACCGCTTCCAGCCTTTACTGTTCACCCAACCCGCTCGCGGTTTTAACTAGGGTTCCTCGTTGGGTTTGCGTTCTTCTTTGTTTGTTAACCCACGTCTAACCTCGGGTCAATCCTTGGCAGGTTTCAATCAATGATAACAAGATTCGATTTCAACGGCTTTTTAATACAGACCATGCCTACGGATGGTGATAACTTCACAGGTTTTGTTCGAATCAATTAAGGAAACACCAGATAGAAATATGTGGAATTCATACATGGGTTCAATTATACATTCGTAGAGTTCATCACTTCACAATTAAACAACCTCTTGACAATTAAGGATTCAACACACTTCTAGGGTAAATGCGCACTGAAACTATTTAATTGGAAGTAATTGTAACACAGAGTTTATTGCAGAATCTCTTCTCTTCTTCTTCTTGTCCTCCTTCATACATCAGAGGGTTACAATTATATACATAAACCTATGACTCTTCGGTTCCTCTGAGAGGACCGTTTCAGGAAATCAACAGTCTAATTAAAACAATTCAACTAACTGGAATATGACAGCTAGACTAACTGAGCTATTCAACTTCTACGACTCTAACTGATCTAATAATACAATCAGCTAAGGTATTGACACCTATCTGTGATAATTCGACTGTTTTCAAACCCTCCTAGCCACAACATGTGGACAAAACTCCTACATTGCTGGCTAGTGTCTAATGCCCCTGCATCACACAACTAGCAGTTGATCTAGTTTCCATATATATTAGCTTTCATCTTTACCTATGTATCTACTTGCTAAACTAGTGATCCTAAGTCATCTCTAGGTTACTTATCCAGACACTACTCATAGTCACTTTGTATCTTGACCAAAAAATACATTCTTTCTTCACCAATAAATTAACCAACAATAAATTTATTATTATCTTATGGTTTAAACGTAGCTAATATCCTTTACTTAAACACACCAAATACCCTCTTACCTTGGCCAAGTGAACCTTACTCTAAAATTTAACACATTAGATTGGAGAATCCTCAAACCTTTTAAAGCCTTCATCACATATTATAATCTATAGACTCTAATACCATGGGCTACCAAAACCTTGTGCCAAAAACTACCATAGTTAACCAAACAACTTTAACTCTTTCAAAAAGTCAAATTTGACATAACATTTCCTTACACAAAAGCCTTGATTTGCAAGTTGATTTTGCATTAATATTCTATTTTATTTTATAATAAAACACCAAAGACATAAATTAATTGTTTGATGTGTTGCGAAAATTTATGGTGCAGTTTAGGGAAAGAAAGCTCAAAGTTTGATTTGCTAGCTCCAATCACGATTTATAGGAGCTAGGAGTTGGAGATATGGTGGGGAAGACTTAAGGTGATTGAAGAGGAATACTATGATGTGTTTTCTACTCATGGTCGAGAAAGATAAGTATAATACATATAGGAGTAGTCTACCTAGGCAGCAAAGTTGCCGAGGAATGTTCATCAGCCAGAAAATGTTCCGAATTCGACCACTAATTTTGGCAACATATGATATGGATGGTCAACCACATAATCAAGTTTTGTATGGCAGGATCAGTGAAATTTGGTTCAGATTCACTTCGCTGTGATGTGACTATCTAGCATATCCGCCGACAGCTCATTAATGGAGTGGGTGGCGGGTGGGTGAATAGTTGCGATCCCATGAAGGAAAAAAAAACCATTCCCTTGCACCTAGGACCTGGCGTTGTTTCACCATTATTGTTGCTTCCAAAAGGAAATAAGAAAATCTCCCATCGCTAGATTTGCAGAACCTACTCCAGGCTCGAGCTGTCATTCCTGCAATCATGCCATTCTCCTTTCTCCGCAAATACATGTTCTCGCTGTCATGGGGTATTTACTCAATAAACCTCTAACATATCACGTGCGATCATAACATATTAAACGATACCGTTGATTTGAGTACATATTGGAAAATACCCCTAAAAATCACATTATTTAACCCCCTACCAATATAAACCTAGTATACCTTCCCAATTTAAAAAGCCCCTACTTTCACTATATATTTTAGGTATCCTTTTTTTTATTAACATTTTTTATACCCCTTCATATTTTTTCATTAACTTTTAGCTCAAATTTTTATACCTGCCAATATAAAAACCCTTTATCCCCTATATATACCCCAATATATTATGTCATTTTTTCCTCATTATATATCCCCCAATATGAAGCCACATGCTATGGTATTGCTCCCATAGTGAAGCCCTCATGCTCCTTGCAGGTCTGCCTTCAACCCTTGATTTTCCTCACAAATCACAAAACTATAATCAAGGCCTTAATGATTTGGACGATTCGATGGAGATTTTAATGGTCATTTTTTTATATTAACTGTTATTACCGTCTAATTTCTTTCTTACTTTACGCACACATTCTTCCACCGATTTACTAGTTTTCTTCCAATTGACATTACCTACTGCCATGATCACATGATCACATGACTCATGTGGCCCATTTTATCCCACTGACTTAATGTTCCTTCTGATCGAATTTTTCCACTGTCAGACTATGTATCACATGATCTCACGACTGTGTGGCCCTCTCTGGGTACAAAATGACTAGGATGTTGCGTGTGACTTCTTCTTCCTGGGAAAAATGCATCCCTCTATCACTATTGGAATGAAACAAATATGAAAATTTCATAGAATAATAACTATCAAGTGGGTAAAACCGCGAAGGTGGGTTACACTTTTGTGAGAATCTAGGTGGAAAATTCATTTGCCCAACAGTACGTTCAAACTTTAATAAAATTTCGGCTGAACTATTTAAGAGTTCAGCCAAACTTTCGAAATTAGTTCGGCCGAACTAATTCTGCCGTATACATTGATGGCATACTGACGACGTGGGAAAATAGATTTTTGGCCAGAGATGGGAAAAGTGGCAACAGAAGTTCTGCCGAACTTTTAAAATAATTCGACCAAACTTTAGTTTATAAATATACCAGCCTACAGACTTGAATAGGTTTCGGGCTTATTAGCGTTGTTGCAACTCTATCTGTTGCATTTGTTGAGGTTGTCGTGTTTGCTATATGTCATGTTCGTGTTTTCTGTTTGCTATTGCAGGGTCTTGGTGTTACGCAGGGGCGAGGAGGTGAGAAATTTGTTGGTTTTATGTTGTTTATTTTTTTTGTGAATTTTTTTTATTGTTGTTCTTCTGTTTTAATTTTATTGCTATGTTTTCTTGTTTGCAGGTAATTTGTAATCTGCTTCCTCTGCGACGTTCTCGTTGATCTCCTGCTTGTCTTCTCATTACGGCCTCATCTCTAATTTTCCAGGTTGGTACATGTGTCAAAGTATTTTTTTGTGTATATTTTAATTTTTTGTGTTTAAATGGCAAATCGGTTATTTGAATATGAAGCTATTCAAAAATGTTAGAATGACTACCTCATGGAATTTGATACTAATTGGAATTTGGCACATAACAAAATCTGAGTTTAGATGGCTTTGTCCTAATTAAAAATATTTAAGCTTTGATATAAAAATTGCTATATTTAATTATTTTGAAATTTTGAGGAATATTTGTAATGATTAAAATAATGTAGAAGCATCCATTGGGGAGATCGAGAGAGGTTCCCCTTGAACCTAGGGGTCGCAGATAGTGTGGAAATCGTCCTACTCTGTGCCTAAATCTATGGCTGTTGTGCTGGTGGTTGTTCCTCTATCCCATTATCCTATCCATCATCCTATACCTGTTCAACCGCCTATTCCTCCTCATCATGAAATTCCCTCATGAGGGGAATATTATGACCATTGATCAACTATCATATTGTGAGCATCCTTCCATAGCTTCACCTGAGAGAATATCAAATTCTATTACTCATACTACTCCCATGCAGATTGAAAGGAGACCATGCAAAAGGTTGGAGAATCCATCTGCGAGTATGACCAGTGATGTTGAGACTTTATGAGTCGATTAAGCTACACCACATGTCTTTATTGTTGGATATTTCTCCCCCTTTCCTGTCATGTATCCCCTTCAGTCTGATCTCTCGGTGTTGTTTTTTTCGAACCGTTAGCACCATCCATCCTACCTTGCTTGCCTTCTGTCTGTCTGAGGGAAAAATTTAGAGTTAAATATAACTGTTTTGCTAATTTTTCATTTCTATTTTCACAAATAGATTTTCTAATATATATATATATATATATATATTTTAAATAATTTACAGAATCTTGTTGGTATGGTGTTAGGCAGTCTCTAGTAAATTAATAGGTATGCTGTCAGGAAGTCTCTAGTAAATTAATAGGTCTGTTGTCAGGCAGTCTCTAGTAAATTAATAGGTATGCTATCAGGTAGTCTCTAGATGTATCCGCTCTTCAAGTTTTCTCCAAGCAACATACAGTAGCTTTGTCATCCTTCGTAGAATAAGCCACATGGTACATTCACTATTAGTTCTGTCCCTCCAACATCTGACATAGTTGTATTTTATTAATGCACCTAAATTTACACCTTTCATGATGCTTCTAATCTTGTAAAATGTTAAAAGTGGAGTGTTTTATGATGTAATGGATATTAATAATCTAGATTATCATACAGTGATATGATGATAGTGTAGGTTGATGTTAAAGTTGTAAAATTCTTGAACATATCAAGGATGAATGATAGTACAAGCCAAAAATGACATTATTATAAATTATTAAACAATTTGTTAAGTGCTAAATCATACTTCCTATTAATGACATAACTAATACAAGTTGAAATTTCCTTTTAAACGTTCTTATCCTATTTATAGATGTCAAAGTAAAGGTTTCTAGATGTGATTTCTCCCATAAAGTTCAAGGAAAACTAAACTTTAAGGCAAACCATGTACATGATCTCATTTCTCCCACAAACTCATAAAGGTGTGACTTTTGACATAACTTCATCAACCACTACCACTAGTTGTTTTAGTAAGTGCATAAAATAATTTTGCAAACCATGTACATGTCATTTCTCCCAAAAACTCATCAATGTGTGACTTTTGACATAACTTCATCAACCACTACCGCTAGTTTTAATAAGTGCATAAAATAATTTTGCAAACCATGTACATGTCATTTCTCCCACAAACCTATCAAGGTGTGACTTTTGACATAACTTCATCAACCACTACAACTAGTTGTTTTAGTAAGTGCATAAAATAATTTTTCTAACCATGTACATGTCATTTCTCCCACAAACTCATCAAGGTGTGAGTTTTGACATAACTTCATCAACCACTACCACTAGTTGTTTTAGTAAGTGCATAAAATAATTTTGCAAACCATGTACATGTCATTTTTCCCACAAACTCATCAAGGTGTGATTTTTGACATAACTTAATCAACCACTACCACTAGTTGTTTAAGTAAGTGCAAACCACTACCACTTTAAGGCAAACCATGTACATGTGTCATTTCTCCCATAAAATTTTAGGCAAACTTTAAGGCATGTGTCATTTCTATGTCATTTCTCCCATAAACTATAAGGAAATGTCATTTCTCCCATATACTATAAGGAAAAATTTAAGGCAAACCATGTACATGTCATTTCTCTCTTAAAATCTAGGCAAGATAAACTTTAAGACATGTCATTTCTAGATGTGATTTCTCCCATAAAATTTAAGGCAAACCATGCACCATGGAAAATTTTAGGGGCTAATATTCGTAGGTGGGCTAATTTTCCATGGTTTTTCCAAAAAAAAGGTTCGCCAATTTCCATTTTTCTATAAAAATGATTCGCCCAAATTTTACAATATAAAATTATTTTACGTTAAAAATCGCCAACATTATATAGACAATATATATAATATCAGTATAAATTTGAACAATTTTACAGATACATCAATAAACATTTTATAGTTTGCATATTAGGGACTAGTGAAATTCGCCAATTTTTTAAACTTCAAGATAATTTTCCATCCTTAAAAGTTTCCCTGCCATGCACATGCCATTTCTCCCACAAACTAAAGGCTTTCTCCTATTAATTCAAGGTAAACTTTAAGGCCTAAAAACTAAACCTAAAGTGGCTGAACTTCCATAGGATTTCAGTCTGTCTGTTGAGTATTAACTTCTACAAGTGCTAAAGGCAGATTCTGTAAAGGGCCAGGTAGCCTCTGGATCTCATCTTTTCTCAAAGGTGACATATCCAATAAATGTCCCTATAGTCAATCTTTGGAACAAATCTAAATAAAAGTTCTTCATTGTAATATACATTTATGTACATGCCATTTCTCCCATAAACTTTAAGTTATTTACTAGCATTTTTGGAACCATGTACATGTCATTTATATGTCATTTCTCCCATAAACTTTAAGGAAAAATTTAAGACAAACTATGTACATACATGTCATTTCTCCCATTTCTCCCATAAGTTTTAGTAAGTGCATAAAATCATTTTGCAAACCATGTACATGTCATTTCTCCCACACACTTTAAGGCAAACTTTAAGGCATGCCATAGTTTAGAATAGATCTAAATAGAAGTTCTTCATTGTAATATCCATTTTTGTACATGTCATTTCTCCCATAAACTTTAAGGTGACATTTGCTAGTGTTTTTGGAACCATGTACATGTCATTTCTATGTCATTTCTCCCATAAATTTAAGGCAAACCATGTACATACATGTCATTTCTCCCATTTCTCCCATAAATTTTAGTAAGTGCATAAATAATTTTGCAAACCATGTACATGAAATTTCTCCCACACACTATAAGACAAACTTTAAGTCAAAACATGTAATTTCTATATGTCACTTCTCTGTCATTTCTCCCATAAACTATAAGGCAATGCCATTTCTCCCATAAAATAAAAGGAAATGTCATTTATCCCATAAAATATAAGGCAAAATTTAAGGCAATCATGTACATGTCATTTCTCTCTTAAACTCTAGGCAAGGAAAAATTTAAGGCTTCTGTCATTTCTATGTCATTTCTCCTATAAACTATAAGGCAATGTCATTTCTCCCATAAACTATAAGGCAAACTTTAAGGTAAACCATGTACATTTCATTTCTCTCTTAAACTCTAGGCAAGACAAACTTTAAGGCTTGTTTCATTGCTATGTCATTTCTTTGGCATTTCTATGTTATTCCTCCCATAAACTATAAGGCAATGTCATTTCTCCCTTAAACTATAAGGCAAAATTTAAGGCAAACCATGTACATGTCATTTCTCTCTTAAACTTTAGGTAAGGAAAACTTTAAGGCATGTCATTTCTAGATGTGATTTCTCCCATAAACTTTAAGACAAACCTTGCACATGTCATTTCTCTCACAAATTCTTTCTCTATCACATTTCTATGTCATTTCTCCCATAAACTATAAGGCAATGTCATTTCTCCCTTAAACTATAAGGCAAACCATGTACATGTCATTTCTCGCTTAAACTTTAGGCAAGACAAACTTTAAGGCATGTATTTTCTAGATGTGATTTCTCCCATAAACTTTAAGGCAAACTTTAAGGCAAACCATGCACACGTCATTTCTCCCACAACCTCTTTCTTTGTCATTTCTATGTGACATTTCTCCCATAAACTATAAGGCAATTTCATTTCTCTCTTAAACTATAAGGCAAACCATGTACATGTCATTTCTCTCTTAAACTTTAGGCAAGACAAACTTTAAGGCATGTCATTTCTAGATGTAATTTCTCCCATACACTTTAAGGAAAATTTAAAGGTATGTCATTTCTAGCTGTGATTTCTCTCATTAACTTTAAGGAAAAATTTAAGGCAAACCATCCGCATGTAATTTCTCCCATTAATTCAAGGCAAACTTTAAGGTATAAAAATCGAACCTAAATTGGCTGAACTTCCATAGGATCCTGCAAAATCAAGGCTTTCTCCCATTAATTCAAGGAAAAATTTAAGGCCTAAAAACTAAACCTAAAGTGGCTTAACTTCCATAGGATTTTAGTTTGTTTGTTGAGTGTTAACATCTACAATTTCTAAAGGCAGAGTCTGTAAAGGACCAAGTAGCCTCTAGATCTCATCCTTTCTTAAAGGTGACATATCCAATAAATGCCCCTACAGTCAATCTCTGGAACAGATCTAAATAGAATATCTTCATTTTAATATCTATTTCTATACATGTCGTTTCTCCTATAAACTTTAAGGCATTTTCTAGTGTTTTTGGAACCATGTACCTGTCATTTCTCCCATAAATTTTGAGGCAAAATTTAAGGATAACCATGTACATACATGTCATTTCTCCCATTTCTCCCATAAACTCAAGACAAACTTTAATGATAACCATGTACATGTCATTTCTATGTCATTTCTCTCATAAATTTTAAAGCAAACTTTAAGGATAACCATGTACATGTCATTTATATGTCATTTCTACCATAAAGTTTAAAGAAACTTTAAGGATAACTATGTACATGTCATTTCTCCCATAAATTTTAAAGCAAACTTTAAGGATAACCATGCACATGTCATTTCTATGTCATTCTCAAATGAAATTTCTCCCATAAATTTTAAAGAAAACTTTAAGGATAACCATGTACATGTCATTTCTATGTCATGTTTCTCCCATAAATTTTAAAGAAAAATTTAAGGATAACCATATACATACATGTCATTTCTTCCATTTCTCCCATAAACTCAACGAAAAATTTAAGGATAACCATGTACATGTCATTTCTACAATAAAATTTAAGGCATAATTTGCTAGTGTTTTTGGAACCATATACATGTCATTTCTCCCTTAAACTCTAGGCAGGGCAAGCTTTAAGGCATGTCATTTCTAGATGTGATTTCTCCCATAAAATTTAAGTCAAAATTTAAGGCAAACTATGCACATATCATTTCTCCCGTGCATTTGCAATAAATGTTAATTTAATATATTTTATTGATTTTTATTTTTATTTTTATTTATTTATTTTTTTTCAGGGATAAAAAAAGCCACTAAATATGGTTGAAAAATGGACATTATGCATAGATGTTTATAGCTATCCCAATCCAGAGAAAGCAGTGATTACATATGTGCTTTGCAATATTGCAACTAGCAAGGTTCTCCAAAGGAAAATGAATATACCGAGAAGAACAACAAAAAATAAGGCATATTATATTGCATTGATAGAAGGCTTGGGAACAGCTAAGGAGTATGGATCAAATGGAATTGTAGTTTTCACCAATTCTGAACTTGTGTGCAACCAAATGAAATGTGTGTACCAAGTTAAGAAGGAGAGGCTAAAACAACTGCATGGAAAAGCAAACAATATAGTTAGGCAATTTCAAAATTTTAGTATAAGAAATTGTACAAATTTTAATAAGATGTTGGCTGATCTATTGTGTGGAGCATTGCCAATTCAAGATGCATCTATCAAATATGAATTAATAGATAATTAGTATTATACAGGGCAATGCCAATTCAAGGTTCATCTCTCAAAGATGAATTAGTGTTGAGATGTTATCCTTCAAAATTTATTGATGGACATTGTAACATATCTTTGATATGTGTGTGTTTTTTACTTATAAATGCATCCTTTTTAATGACCATGTGTTTTTTTCAATTATATACCAAGTGTGCTCCCACCATGTAAAGTGAAACTTGGTGAACTTCACATTTGCAACTGGGTGAACTTCACATTTTTATAAAATTAAAATGTAGGGACTTAAACAAATTTTTGTTTAAATGGAGTTTCACACGTTCTTTTTAATGACCATGTGTTTTTTTTTTCAATTATATTCCAAATGTGCTCCCACCATGTGAAGCGCAATTTGGTGAACTTAACATTTTTATAATTTTTTTGCTTAAATTGAGTTTCACACATCAATTAGTGCTTTGAAAGTTGTGTTTTACATCATTTGTGTACACTAAATTACATTATTTTTTTGAAATTTCTTTTGAATCTATTTTAAATAGTAATTTAAAAATAATTGTAAATGTCCACTGTAGATATATCCATATATATCATGGAGGATGAAATGTGAAGATCAATAGAATCTCATATCTTTACGAGAGAGGGGGTTCATGGATCGAGGGATGTTCATGGTATTTAAATATAATCTTATCTCCATACATACATGTGTGTACATATGGAATTTATTTTTTTATTAATTTTGTGAGTTAAATTAGTTGTTAATAAGTTTTATTTTTTATTTTTTAGGAGATAGGAGGACAAGGGTGTTTACTCCATCAATGGAGCATGGCCATGGTTTACGTAGCCATGGTTCATGCAATTTAATCAATGAATATGTACATGTATTTATATGTATGAATGTATTTTTTAATTGATTATAAATTCATATTTTTTTATGAAGTTTCCCTCTCTTCTTGTAATGTTGGTGGTGGTACACATTCCTTTGGAGGGACATCAACAGGTGGTGGCGAATTGCGTAAAAGTGGTGATATGCATTCCCCTAGAGGCCAATCAATGGATGGTCATGTTGGTTTTCAACCAATCGGTGGTCGTTCTGGTTCTCAACAGTCTTAGGGTGGACAAAATGCTAGCCAACAATATCGAGGTGGCCATCAATATGAATATTATTTTCATTCAATTTGCACAAATTTTCTTACATGTTTTTTTAATATACAAACTTTTATATATTAATGCAGAGGGTGCAAATGTTGCTCCAAATGTTGCTCGAAAAAAATGTAGCACATAATAGCACAAAATGCGTCATTCAAGAAGAAGGTCGTACACCTACCACGACTTATCCGTCTGACATTTCTGATATACCTTGGGAATCAAACATGCAACAATGCACATTACAAAGGTGTCAAAATATTCATTCAAAATTGAAGAGAGATCTCATGTCTTTGACTCTCCCTGTTGAGAGTCGACAAAGCTTGGAAATATTTATCACTCTTTAAGTGAACTAGTAGATTTGTACCTAAAGCTTGGGCCAACCACTGATACTTTTATAGAAGTGATGAGAAAAAGAAAGGAAACAATGATGGGTCCCGATATATGGGAGGTTGTTAAACAAAGAGTTACAATAGAAATGACCAAGTCTATGTTTAATTTCAAATAAGGTTGAAAAAAACGATACTAAAGGTGCAATATTTCAAGCACCCTAATATAGCTGGCTATTTTTATGATAGGCACCTTGCTACCTATGGAAGACTCCCATGAAACGACGAGGTTCAGCTTTATTTTGCAAAATTATTTTATGCAAAAATATTTTTGGAAATGAAACCCAATTATAATGACCTTCCCTCTGAATTTTTTTGGTCTTGGGAAAGGTCGATTGTGTGATCGTAAGGGTGCTAGGTGTGATGTTGAGTTGCCTCACCCTGAGCCACCATTGGTTAGTTGACCGCTTCATGTCGAAACTTTGCGGTCAGAGATGCATGCCACTTCTCAAATTAGTCGAGACGCAAGGGATGCGATCATTGAGAATGTTCAGAGTGGACTGGGTGGAGTTGATGTTTGTCTGAATTGACAGAGAGCACGTGAGAATGCACACGCTAATTTTGTGTATTATACACATGTAGAGATAGACAACATGGATGTTGAAGATCTTAGAACATATGCAAAGAATTTTCACAATGGTTGGCAGGACCTAATTATTCATGAGAAAGAGGATATGAAATCGGTATGTGTAAATGGTTAGGGTGATTATTTTAACACATGCAATTTGTAATAAATACATATATACATACATTTATTTGTATACATTAATCTAACAAAAATGTATCATTATATGTTAACACCATTTGCAGTTGTCACGCTTGATGAACGAAGATGATGTTAATATCACGGTCAGAGCCTTCAGTTCACACAATCAAGATGGGTTTCACCATCAATCACATAATCAATATGGTTCTCACCATCAAGATATGTTGTCAAATGTTATTGTTTTTTAAGTGAACATGATGATGTACAATTATTTTTTATCTATTATTATATATATCGAGACATGATGACATATTTTTAAAATAAATAATTGTGCACAAATGTACATGTATATATAATTAAATGTTAACATATTCTGATTCCGTCTGATGTTTTTGGGATGGAGGTACCTTCTTATTCCTTGGTAGATGTGCCAAATCCACCATCACAAGTATGAACAATTTTTCACTTTTACATATGTTTTTAAGTTATATATTCCAGCTCAAAATTTCCATTAAAAAATGAGATCTCTAGATCTAGAGTTATTTAAATTTTTTTGAATTTTAGGTTTCTAGATATTTTCTTTTAGAGCCACACTTAGGAGATGTTCTAGATCCACCATCACAAGTATTCAATTTTTCACTTAAATATATGTTTAAGTTATAAGTTATAAATTGAAGTTCAAGAGTTTTATTATAAATTAAGATCTAGATCTTGAGTTATTTTATACTTTTAAAATTTTTGAATTTTAGGTTCCTGGAGATGATATCCCTTCTCCAAGGACTCTAGCGATGGAGTGTATGATGGAGATAGGAACATCCACACCATTTGAACCATTTGAACAATTTTTCTAACTTTTTTTTAATATTATTGAAAATTAGTTTATATATATGCATTTTCATTTGAAATTTTTTAATATATATATATACTTGTACTTGTATATTGTACAGTTTATTGTGGAAAATGTTCCTGTGGAGGAATTTTTAATGGATGAGCAACAAAACACAATGGAGAGGGAACCTCATGAGGTGTTGTGGTGGATTCGACACATGGGTGTATGAAATCGCACGAGTTTAGAGAGTGTGGTCTACCCTCTAAACTATAGGTAACAGGCAGTATCTGGGGGGAGCTCAAAAGTATAAAACTTAAATGTAGTAATACACTAAGGTATGCTCTATTAAAAAACTAAAAATAAAAACACAAAAGAAGCTATATAGAGAATTCCAAACAGTAACAAGGTAAACAACGACTCGATGGCCTCTTCTTATTGAATGCTTGGAATGAAAACAAATCTTACCCACTTGCCGAAGGGCCTACCTACTTGCCAAAGGGCCCCTAGGCAATGGCTCTAGGTCCCGATACAAGGATGTTTGTCCTTCAAGTTCTGCCTTCTGACGCAGTCTAACTCTCTCTCTCTCTACTATAGTGGACTAAGATGTTGGGTGGCCAACCATCGAGTCCTCTTCTGCTTTAGCTCCTTGGGTCACACAAATTGCTGGTGTTTCTTGGGCAAATTTGGCCAGCATAACCTTGTGATCACCATTTTTTCATCTCTTGGTGGGTTTATATAGGTGAGCTTCAAATCCTCCTTCCCTCCCTTAGTACATGATGGATGGTGACCCAAAGGAGGGGTATGATTCCATTGTGTGCTCAAATATGCGTTTGTCTGCTCACACAATGCCTCAAGAGGCATTGGTACTGTCCTTAAGCGGCTTTCACATAAGGAGAAACTGTCCTTTGCTTGCTTGTGGTCCTGAAAAGTGAATTTTTTCCACTTCCAGGAATTTGTGCTTATCGGGCTCCAGCGCGCGTAGAAGGCGCTCTTTTCGAAGGAAAAAGCGTGCATTTGAGCATTGATGACTAGTTCAAATTTGATTTTCTAAAAACCTTAGAGATTTTAAATAATTTTTGATTCCATAATGTATCCCTGTCCTGTAAATCCTTAGGCTCGACATTAATTGATGTCGTCTTCTGCTGTACAATTTTCCAGTGTTGACAGTTGCCCCCTAATGTGTGAGGTCTAGGAAGAACTGTATAGCCAAAATACATTATAGTTTCTTTTCTGTATCGTACAGAGAGAGAGAGAGAGAGAGAGCGAGGCCTGCGTGTAGAATAGACAACACCTTGCACCGTTTCCGAGATAACCATGGCCTAAGGGACCCCCTGCCAGCAGACAAAATATACAACATATTTGAAAAATTTCAACGAGGCGGGCATGTCCCATGCTCGTGATGCTATGGATAGTTAAACAAAATTGGCAGATACATGTGCTGTCTGTGCCACTACTGTGGTAGTGATGTTTGTGGTTGTTGACGACGACTTCTGACGCCCTCAGGGGTGTTTTTTCTTTGACGATGGGTGGAATTTGGTACCCTTATGCGTAACTTTGGTATGGCATATTACTGTGCCATGTTCGCATATGTACTGGTTGGGACCTTCCCGTGTAAGCATTGTTGTCATAGACGCTTATAAAGGCATGGGTCTTCGACAAATCTTGATCAAAGTGCAATGGTTGTAAGGTACAATACCATCGTGACATGAAAGCTTTTGCTGTAGTCGAATGTCAAGAGGATCGATGACATCTATGGACAATGATGTCTCCCATAGTGCCACCTGAGGATACCCTTTTGCATGGGGAGGGGTCATCCAAGGTACCGCTTCCTTTTTGGAAAAGAGGTGTTGATGTCGTCAAAAAGGAAGCCTTAACCGAACCATAATGGGTTTAACATAGGCATGTTGGTGAGCGGTAGCTGAAAACGGATGATGGGGATTCAGTGGCCCAAGGTCGAAGTAGATCTGAGCAACTTGGTGGCAGTCATAGGTATTTCTGAAGGGAAAATTCCCTAGAGTCGGTAGGACTTCCAGGGTGGGTATGAACCGGCTATGATTGTCGTAATGGTGCGTGCATGGGGGGGGTATGAAATACTTCGAACAAGGGAGATGGGGGATTGTTTGCATGGGAGGAAAAGTGCAATATGAGGGCGAAGAGGTGAAGGGCATTGTTTGTGATCTTTGTACACTTACCAAAAGAATAAAATAATGGGGTTTGGTTTGTACAAAACACAGAGACGGGTACTTGAAAACATGAAAGAGGGTCGCTCACTTGATGGTGTGAGGACGGTGTTTTGTCGGGGGTAGGGGTCCCATTGGTTGGTCTCATGTGAGGGGTTGGTGAAGTGGAAGATGTCACAGATGGGTTAATGTTGATGGAGGTATTGTGGGCCAAATGCGGTGTGCGGAGGTGCGCTTTCATTCTTCTTGTACAACCCGATCGTCCGAGAAGGGGGTTAGTTTAAAATGGTGAACTTGACCTTATACATGGTATACGGATGGGCATGAGGTGCTTCCTGGACTGACAATGGTATGGCCATGGCATCACTTGTGGGGTGATGTATGGTCTACTTGAGATGACGTTCGCCATGGAGGGGAGGCTCTACCGACCATTGCGGACGTTTATCATATGCAGGGTGAGGTGATGATAAACATGGTCGGGTATGAGGACCCTATGGTTTATTTCTGATGGAGAAATGATGTCAGGATATGCAAAGTTTTCTGGGACTCTATCATGCTGAGGGTAGAATGATACCTGCTCCGGAACTCTCGGTGGTCAGTGTTGTGAATGGTTTGCGGGTTCTTCCTGCAAAAAACAACTACCTCAAGTGAAAGCATCTTCTTTTCATTCAATATTATTGAAAAACATGAATCTTGGAAAGGAAGATGGGAGGGTGCATACCTGTCGGCACTTGAAAAACTATTTCTTCGGAAAGCGAATGTGGGGCATCGCTTTCGTTCGTCATGGTATACTGATGATGGTGCAACTTACGGTTTGTAGAATGGACCTTATGATCTCCTGTTATGGACCTCTGAAGTTCTGGAAAAGGGCGATAAATAAGGGATTATGGCCCTAATCCTATTCATTTGTACTTGTTGAGTTTTGGGAGATCAGAGGTGATAACAAAGCCTTTCTTGTCGTTGTGGTCAACCTGTGTAACGGGGATTAGTGATATTATGCCGAGGTAACTCTCATGACGTCCTGCATTTTGTTTTTTCCAGTTTGGTGACGCCGGGGGCCATACAAATTAGGTTTGTACGGCCTTAAAGGGGCTTTTTTCCCTAGATTGCGTGAGCGATCTAGGAAAATAGGTGCCTCCCTTGTGTGTATTTCTCAGGTACAGCTGCGCGAAGGCACACTGTTCCAACTTATTTGCGCGCAAGGGCGTGCCTGTAAATGAAACGGGTGCGTAAGGGCTGTGTTTTTGAAAAAAACTTGGGTTTTTTGTTGTCCCTTATAATTTTTCTCCTTTGTACTGATGGGTGCCTGTTGCTTGGCAGGTTGGTGTGGAGAGAACGAGATTGGCCCGAGATCTGGACCGCTCTGGCTGCTGATGCTGGGGCGCGCCGTTAGTTGGCCGCATGGGGCCTCCTAAAATTTGCCGAAAACAAGTTCCTTCGGTCACAAGACCGTTTGTTACGTTATATCATACAACATTGGCGCAGGAGGCACAACATATTTGTCCTGAGGGGGAAAAACTTGATCATCCGTCCGGAGATGGATATTTACTTTGTGAACGGATTACTACCTTAGGGAGAGGCGCTGAGGTACCCACTTCCTGCTGGACGGGTGAACATGGACAGGTTCCGAAGGAGGCATTGCGGTGGTGTGCCTCTTACTGAGGGGTGCATTAATATCGCCTCAGTGACAGATGTGGCCGAGCAGTGTGCTCTGGCCATTATTGTGCGACTGGCAAGGTCGTTTGCGCCACATCAGGCATCGGACCCACAAGTGGGAGTTTTACGCCACATGAGGAATGAGCATTTCTTTGATTTTACCCGCTTCTCCTTCGATGGTATGGTGTCGCAACTGAACACGGTCTAGCGTGGATCCAAATCATTTGCGTACGCTAGAATTTTGTGCAGCATTATATACGAAAGGGTCGTGCTACTGAGGCCCATGGTGGCTGTGTCTATCGGGGGGCTGAGAGAGCCACGCATGAGGAGATGGGCTCCGGTGATGCCATGTGGTGGTGGTGGCAGGGTGGGTTGTTATTGTAATGACACGACGGAGGCCTGGTTCGAGTCCAATCCGTAGATTTTTTTGCCATACCCTTACGCGGAGATGGACTTTTAGGGTGATCCAGATATTGGTCTCCCTTTTGGTTATGTTTGGGGTCCCTTAGGTATGTGTTATATTTCTGCATTTACTCGAGTTTTTTGTGTTCTTGAGTGTTTTTCATTGACACAGACATTTTTTTGGTTACCCGTGCAGATGTTGGCGAGGCGGGGCGCCCGGTGGCCCGCCTGGTGGGTCACGACCCTCTACCATGACCACCGGGTGGTTGGGGAGGTGGTGCCGTAGGTGGACCAGGCGAGGATGGTGCTGGTCCTTCTGGTGAGGGTAGCAACACGAGTGCAGCTGAGGTAGTGGCTGAGAGAGCTCGTGCGAATGCGGCTGAGGCGTGCATTGTAGTACTTACAACTCAGGTAGAGGCTCTAGAGGACTTTCGAGGTCGGGTGGACCGTTTGACCCATGAGATGCCTGCTCGAGGTCTTATGGATGACTTCGAGGAGGTATGGCTAGAGACAGTGATGGCCCGTGAGAGGGACTACCGGCCTACTCTACGACGGGTAACTATCGCAGTGGTGACAATAGCTCTGGCGGTGGCACCAGGAGCAGTGGTGGGCCCAGGTGCTCCGCTTAAGGGGGCACCCCCTAGAGTAGATTTGTACATAGGGAAAGCACCCATTTTGAGGATGCTTCCCTTATTTTTGAAGACATCTGTATTTTTGGGCTGGCCAATGGGCCAGTGATACTATTTTTGTACTCTGATACACATATTTTTGATATATATATGAGAGATATTTTTTTCGGCTCTACATGGTGAGGTGTCTATTTCGATTTATGCATTTTCTGTTATGCTGATGGATATACATGTTATTCTTTTTATGTATGGTAGTTTGCTCGCGATGCATTCCAGTCTAGGATATTGTTAGATAGGCAATCAATTGTTTGGTTTTGATTCCTTGATACATGTGAGAATGTAATATAATCAAATTGTCTACTTAATCTTTTGGTACGCAAATATTTTCTAAATAGGTTTGCATCTCTGGTTTCAAATGTTTGGTTTAACTGTGAGACTCCTAACTGGGAATCTAGGTAGGCATGCATATGGCGGATGCCCTGGTGGAGGGCCTCGCACATAAGTCTGATAACGACATCATATTATGCCTGATTGTTGGTTGCTGACCCGATTCACACGCCGTTTTGAACATAGTGGCGATCGGTCAGGGTAGTAGATGACCCAGGCAACTGAAGCTAAGTTTTGAGACCATCACGATGCTCCATCAGAAAATCCGAAATAAGGTTCAAGTTGGTGATCCATGGTGATATTTTGAGCGCGTTTAGTTTTTTTTGGTCAAAAATATTTTGGTATTCGTATTTTTTTGTACTCTAACTCTAGGGGATAAGGGCTACAAGGGCCCTTATGGGTATAATTTCTTGAGGTAAAGGCCGTTGACGGGGTTAGTGAGGTAGGTCCCGTCTGGTTCTGTCAAGATGTATGCCCCCTGCCGGAGGCAATGTTTGATGATATAGGGCCCTTTCCATAGGGTTTCGAACTTTCCTAGCCCTAAGGCTTCTTTTGCGACATCATAGCGAAGGACTAGCTCTCCTTCAGTAAATGAGTGAGGGGTGATGTGGCGGTCGAGTGATGCTTTTACCCTTTTCTTATGGGCCTCATTGTGTTGTAGCGATTGTCATCTGTTTTCGTCAACTAGCTCTAGTTGTACTAGGCGTTGCTCTAGAGGCTGGGTGTCATCAAGGAGTTTGATGGTTGTATGCAAGTTTGGGATCTCGCATTCTATAGAAAGGCGTAAGGTGCCTTGGTTTTTGTGATAGGAATAAAGCTGAATTCCTGTGACGGAGAGGTTGTTGAAATCCTGTTTTGGGCATGTGATGACACAAGTCATATGTGATGAGTTGTGTTGCTGGCATGCGGTGGGGGAAGGATCTCTGCAATGGAGTCCTGAGTGAGCCGATAGTTGGCCTTCTCGCTAGGATAGTCAATTCCCCGTAGATGGAAGTTGATTTTATCACAGAGATATTTGAACGTTTGTAGCAACGGACATCCCTCTGGCACGTGATTATGACTGGTGCAAATGGTGCAAGGTATCATAGCGCTGACAGAGTAGATAGTGTGAGAATCTACACTACTTGATGTTCCAGATGTGGACGCTTGGAAAGGGTCTGTTGTGGACCAAGTTGTCTTTTGTTTCCATTTTTGCGTCGTGGGTTGAAAATTGCCTCCCTTTTTGGTGGGTGGCTGACTTAATGTTGCTCTAGCTGCTCTCAACTTGGGGAGATGCGTGAACTTAAACATATGATGAAAGTGTGAGAAAATTCGGAAGTAAGTGTGTGTGATCTTCTCTTGATTAGAGAGAAGCTTTTGGGGGAGAGACGAGATTATGCGGAGACTATTTGCAAGGGGTTTTAGTAATCTGCATTGGTTGATTAGGTGATCGTTTAGATCACATAGGCCGCATGTTATCCTAGGCATGGCCTGGGGTTTACGTGGTTGGTGTGTGGTCTTATCCAGCTTATAACACCATCGTGGTGGTGGGGACGTTGAGACGACGACATATATTTTATGCCATTCTTGGAGATTGCTCGTCCTCTTTTCTACAGCGTTAATCTTGTCGACAGTGGGACGGATCCGTGAGACATAAGTACAATGTCGGTCATAATTATTACCCTAACATATTAGGCAAAATATCCGTGATAAGGGTCTCCCATCATGCGTGGTCTGAGTTCCGGCGGGGTACCATCGTCGGTATGTTGCTAAGTCAGGGCAGTGGACTATTATATGGTCTGTCTGCTTGCATAACATGCATGCGGGTGGGTTTCGTGAAGTGCCTGTAGGGGTAACTATGGGTTCCCCACTAGACCGTTCTTCGACTGACAAGAACATGATAGAGCCACTCATCTCCTTTGCTTGGGTCATGGGGCTGCCGATGGATTCGGCATCCATATCGTCTTCTTGGGAGAGACGAACTATGGCTGAGAGGAGGCTAGCAAGGGCTAGTCGAAAGCGAGTTATGTAGTGACAATCCTCCAGTAGGTGATTGTCGGTGCATAACGGGCATGTGAATTGTGCTGCCCTTAGTCCCACGTAGTAGACCCTTTCGATTGGATACCATCTGTGGATGAGTTCCAATGTGGCACAATCTTTGAGGTAGTGGCCACGTTCATCGCATAGCGTGCAACGTATGATGGGCATTACTGGGGGGCGCTCTACGTATTGGTGCTCCTCTTGTAAGTACAAGATGGTGCACAGATCGTCATTAATAGACTGGATGGAAGGATCCTCTTGATAGGATTTCTCGATCGCGTGTACGGCATCCTTATACCATGGTATTTCTGGACAGTGGTGGGTATAATGCCCACAGGTGTCACAGAGGGCGCATGCGTGATTGGTATGCAGCGATTTGCCTATACATTTGGTGGCAAGTTCCTTTTTATGGGAATGTCGTTTTGAGGTGCCTGCCTCGCAGTCGAGGAGTGGTTTTAATTCGTCCAACTCTAGGTATATGTGAGTAGGGTGTCCTGTGACATCACATATAGCACATGCTGATGACTCCCGCTATATGGTGGGGGTCACCACTTTCTTTTCTTTCTTGGTAATTTTCTTTACCGTGGTTGCCAGTTTCACAGCGGGGATTTCCCTTGCGGTGGCAGTTTTGGCTGCTAATTGGGTAGGTTGGGGCTCCTCGGGACTGGGGGGCTTTAACCCAAACATAGTAACATTGGTAGCTAGCGTTCCTAGAGGGGGAACGAGATACCACACAGGGAATGCCAATGATATGTTGGGTAGTACTAGTGTTGCCAAAACCTGCTAGGAGGTGAAGCCAGGAGGTGGGTATAGGAAAGGAGTTTAGGAGGCAGCATAGACTAGGGAAACTGCAGTAGCTGATGCCTCGGTGTCATTACTGCTTGAGTCTGTGTCCTGACTAACCTCGGTGCTTTATGTGGACATCATGCACACCGGGGCCCTTGTGGCATCGGGTGATACCTCAGGGATAATAGGAGGATCTCCTAGGAATGATCCTAGGACGAACGCCGGTTTGAATTGGCCAGGGCCATATTCTTGATATTGTACAAGACCATCTGTGGTTGTATCTACATAGGGTAGAACCATATCTGTGTTGGTCAAAGGACAATTTTATGTGTGTGTCAGCTGGTCTACTGTGATGATTCGATCCTCGTGGGGGAACATCATGATGCGAAAAACAGAGGATGCTATGGCAGACATGGCGTACATGTAACTCCGCCCAAGGATTATATTATTATCCAAGTGAGCGTTGAAGACTTCTATGTCTATGTGGACCATTTTTCTGGCTAAGCAGATCGGTACGTTTTGGAAGAGACCAACGAGGGTCGAGGGCCGACCGTCGTATGCTATGAGTGTGATGACGGAAGGTTCGAGTTCTGGGGCTCCTAACTTCTGCCATACATTCTTTGACATGATGCATGTGGATGCACCCTCGTCAATGACACATCGGTGAATAGTGATATTCTATACCAATACTGGTATCTGGAAGGCGACCATGGAGGGAAGCCTAGGGCTGGATTTGTCTAAATCAAAAGCCATCATGCACGTGTCGGCAGGGTCGACGACGCCTAAGGCGGAAAGCAGAGCTTTCAGTTGCTTCAGGCATGACTGCAGTACCTCTAAAGCGGACATAGCAGCAGGTGACTGGGCTAAATCGTCTACGATGTTGTAATTGTGGGCTACTTTGGAGTAGTTACCCGCTCGCCTATTAGGCCCTTTAACCATTTTTGGCAATGGTTCCAAAGGAATCTTTGGAATGGTCAAAGGTGCAGTCGGCACGGACGTACTAGCCCCTGACGTACCGGTCTCTCGTGGGGTGTCGTAGCTGTGATTTCGGGTTTGGAAAAACATTTCTTCCTCAGCCATGTAAATTTCATGGTTGTTTTTCTTGGAATCGTTGGGGTTTTGCTACTGAGTGCTAACCGTTCCTTAATGGGGGAAGGGTTCTTGCATAACTGCAGTTGTCTGGGAAGATCCTCTTTGTCCTTGATTACTCTGAAGCTTTTTAAGCTCAGGGAGTTTGGGACAGTGGTGAGTATAGTGCCCGTACTCACCACATATCGAACAAGAATGGTTTGTACTTAGAGGTGGCCTCTTGCCTTGCTTTTGAGCATTTCTTAGCTCCTAGTTCTGGTTCCCGTTGGGGTTATCTCCAGCCCGGGGTCGCGGTGGGCATTGTTGGTCGTTGCCCCTTGTCTAGGGTTCCCTTTGAGTTTGTTATTTACCTTTCTTTTAACCATGTTAGGAGGGTAATTCTCTTGATCATACTGGTGTGGTTGACTTTGGGACGGCTACACAAAGTTCACCTGTGCATTGTTCTGCGTCGGTGGGTTATGTGCTTGGGACTGAGCATACTGCTGTCCTATGTTTGCACTTGGCCGTTGGGGGGGAGTTCTTCCGTCAGTTTTTCTTCCTGTGTGCTGGGTCCCCTCAGCCAGAGGGTAAGGTCCTCCTTGGTGATACGCCCCTATTAGTCAAATTTTTCTGCTACATATGATGACTTTGAAATTCGGGTTGAGACATGTTTTGGGTAGACCCATGTGTGTAACCGGGATTCTGACTGCTTTTTCCTAGGTACCCTTGGGTCATCGACCCAATAAGTCCATTTGCAGATTTCGACGCACCTGGACATTCTTGATAAGATTACAGGCGCGAGGCATTAGGTAGGATATTGTATATGTATCCTGACTGCGTATAGATCAATTCAAGCTGTTGGGCTTTACTGATTGCGTCCTCTTCGGATGTGGGGTTACGTTGCGCCACATCCTTTGAAATCTCCGCCCTCAGAGTTTTCAAGAATAAATCTAAAAGGAATCGGTCGTCGAGTTGTGCTTTGCATAAGCTGCGACGCCGTCTCCACTCATGGAGATGTTCGGAAATGTGGGTAGAGGGCGATTGTCTTAAATGAGTCAATAATTCCATTCCCGAATCATGGTGAATGGGTAACTGAAATTATGTGAGGAATGCAGTAGAGAGGGCGCTAAAGGTTCTATGTGAAGCAGGGGGTTGCTCGACGTACCATTTAGCAGCCACTCCCGTGAGAGTGCATTGAAACAGCCTCAATCGAATAGTATTGTCAATGATGCTATTCGATGAGCACCACAGGTGAAAGGTCATTATATGATTCCCTGGGTCTTCCACTTGCTTGCCCTCAAACTTTGGTATGTCTAAAGGGAGCTTCGGGGGCATGGGAGGCCAATTGGGGTCGTGTGCGATGGGGTCATTGGTGAGCTTGGCTAAATCTGGTAGATTTAACACCGCTAAGAAGGGTGACTGAGAGGTTGACACCATGGCAATGTGTGAAGACACGAAGTTCTGGTTAGAACGAGGGTTAGTTTGTGACGTACCCGGTTGTGAATTCAGCTGGCTTCCTGTATGGGATGTACTCTTCTGCCCCCTAGGGGACGAGGGGGGAGTGATGTGCAGTGTGGTGTTGGGAGACTGACTAGGGTTCCCAACTAAGGTTGCTCCAAGAAAGGAGGAACCAACCACTGTGGCAACGTTTCGTCTTTGACGCCTAAACGGCAAAAGACCTGGAACCCCTCCCGATAATGGGGGGAGGTCCAAAAGACGCCTGGACCGACGAGGTTCTGTTGGAATCGTTTGAGGGTCGTCTAGGTTAGGTTTTGGAAATTTTTTTTGAGGGGATCAAGTCTATGATCACGACAATTTTATGGCCACATACATAAGACAAAGCAAAAATGAAATGAATTTTCCTTTAACTTAATCTATGTGAGAAATCAAGCAAAAAATGGTTTTGTTTGTTTGCGCGTGATACTCAAAAAATCCTCGAAGACCTAATAACGTCCTCACACACTCAAAATTAACTGGGCCTTGAGAGGATTTCTTGTGAGTGTTGGCACAACGTCCCGAAAGAACTGGTGACACCGCTAGTCAGCCGAAGAGAATCAACCAAGGTAAGGGTAGAGGGTCTGGCGCTTGCCCCCACTGTCACCTATAGGGTAAAGGATTCCCTAGTTTTGGCCACTAAGAACCACCGTACCACATGAGCGTTCGAGTCTTGGGCTTCTTGGTAGTCATCTAACAATACCAAGTATCAGCCGGGTCAGGTAGCCCCAACTGATACCGCACGCACTGTGCCTAAGCCTAAACCCCCTCTGAATCGGGTCTCTGTCGCGCTTGGGTTTTCTTTTCCATGGGCTGATAGGTGGATTTTAAAGCTCCCTAAAAACGCAACTTCTATGTTTCAAATGTGAAGCGTGATCAAGGCGGATGCCTACCCCCTTGATCCTAACTTAATCTACAATTTCTCTTGTGGCCCCTATGGGGAGAATTTAGTGAGTTGGCTTAAGTTATTTTTAGGTGGCTTTCTTTTCTTAGTGGGTGAATGTGTGTCACTGAGTGTATGGTGAACAATCTCATAATTTGAACATATGGATATCGGTGATCCTTTACAAAAGTCCCCTAGTTAAACTATGTGATGTTGTTCCTTGCTCAAATAAAAAGCATTTGCGAATAATGGGTCGCTTCCAAAACCTCCTAATTAGTCTATGTGAGTGACTAAAGGGAGATGGTGAATCAAAAATGTAGAGTGTTCATATTCTTGTCTAGGGTCACCCAATGGCGTAAAGACAATAGAGATTACTTTCTCTAACTTGTGATTCAATCCTAGTCCCACAATTTCCTAAATGCAAAAATTGAAATTTAAACTAAACAATTTCTACACTAGCTTATGCATATGTGTTCATGAGCCACTTACTTGGACTAGTTAACCTAAGTGTGCATACCAGAATTTGAAAAAACATAAATTGTTCAGAAAGCAATGGTTAATTGGCCCCCTACTTAAACTATGTGAACACTATTTGCAAAAACCAACTTGAATGAAAACTAACTAAATGCCTACAAAAAGCAACAAAAATCAGTTTTCAGAAGCTGTGGGGTATCAACACAGGTGTTGGCAGATACATTAGGGGCTGCCCAACACACTTACAAGCAGAAAAAAATGTAGAAGATTGGGAGAAAAAATCTCTCTACAAATTGCGCGCAAAAACCTCTGACACGCCCTGCGCGCAGGTCACTCCTGAACACACGCCCTGCGCGCAGGTCACTCCTGAACACACGCCCTGCGCGTCTGTGTGGAAAAACTATGCGCAAAAGTCCTGCAAGTAAGAAAAAAAATAGGAGCTGCCTTCTTCAGTTTGTCAACTCAGTGAGTCTAGGGGCTGCAAGATGGGTCAGAGGACTGTCAGCTCCACTCCAGCATAGACTAAGGGTCTCCTGCAAAAGATGGCACAACCACATAAACTTGAAACACGTCAGTGGAGTCGCCAATCCTGTTGTGGTGGATTCGACACATGGGTGTACGAAATCGCATGAGTTTAGAGAGTGTGGTCTACCCTCTAAACTATAGGTAACAGGCAGTGTCTGGGGGGAGCTCAGAAGTATAAAACTTAAATGAAGTAATATACTAAAGTATGCTCTGTTAAAAAACTAAAACTAAAAACACAAAAGAAGCTATATAGAGAGTTCCAAACAATAACAAGGTAAACAACGGCTCGATGGCCTCTTCTTATTAAATGCTTGGAATGAAAACAAATCTTACCCACTGGCCAAAGGGGCCCTAGGCAATGGCTCTAGGTCCCGATGCAAGGATGTTTGTCCTTCAAGTTCTGCATTCTAACGTAGTCTAACTCTCTCTCTCTGCTATAGTGGACTAAGATGTTGGGTGGCCAACCATCGATTCCTCTTCTGCTTCAGCTCCTTGGGTCACACAAACTGCTGGTGTTGCTTGGGAAACTTTGGCCGGCATAACCTTGTGATCACCATTTGTTTATCTCTTGGTGGGTTTATATAGGTGAGCTTCAAATCCTCCTTCCCTCCCTTGGTACATGATGGATGGTGACCCAAGGGAGGGGTATGATTCAATTGCGTTCTTAAATATGCTTTTGTGTGCTCATACAATGCCTAAGGAGGTGTTGGTGTTGTCCTTAGGTGGCTTTCACATAAGGAGAAACTATCCATTGCTTGCTTGTGGTCCCGGAAAGTGACTTTTTTCCACTTCTAGGAACGCGTGTAGAAGGCACTCTTTTCGAAGGAAAAAACACGCATTTGAGCATTGATGACTAATTCAAATTTGATTTTCTCAAAACCTTAGAGATTTTAAATACTTTTTGATTCCATAATGTATCCCTGTCCTATAAATCCTTAGGCTCGACATTAATTGATTCCGTCTTCTGCTGTACGATTTTCCAGTGTTAACATGAGGTATTGCGTGATTTTTTTTTTTCATTTTGTTTTTTTACATGAAGTTCTATATTTCCATTCAACTTTAAAACATTAAATTTTAATGTTTGTACACGTTGTGTACAAGTTCCCCATGCTTCACAAGATAGCTCGAGGATCAGGACTTTGTTGGAAGTGTCACTAGATCCATCTGTATTTGATGGATGATGCACATGTGTGCAACATTATATTTGATAGATCTAGTCTTAAATTTACTTTAAATTATATATAGTCTTATCTAGATGCAGTCATATATTTAATTTTCTATATATAACTTGATACTTGTAATGTACTCTATATATATATATATATACTTTTATTGTTCATGTGAGATACAAATTTTGGACATATTTTACTATTTGGATATATATAGTTTTAAACTACATTTAATCTTGTCAAGAATGATTTAAATTATGGATAGTTACATTTGGCATGTGATCACATGTTGTGATATATATAATGTTTTGTTTTTAAAACTCAAGTTCTCATTTTATTTTTAAACCATGTACATACATGTGTATATTTTGGATCTAATTGAACTAAATTTGGCATGTAATCACATGTTGTGATATAATGTTTTGTTTTTAAAATGTAAGTTGTCATTTTATTTGTTAAATATAAAATGAATCTCTAGATGGAAATTTTAAATTACATTTTCACAATGGGTATATTTTGCATGGTTGAACTACATTTGGCATGTGATTGTGATATAATGCTTTGTTTTTAAAATTCAAGTTGTCATTTTATAAACTTGTTAAAAATATAAAATGAATATATCTAGATGGAAATATCGAATTACAAACCATATTTTGGATAGTTGAACTACATTTGGCATGCGATCACATGTTGTGATATTTAATTTTTTGTTTTTAAAACTCATGTTTTGGATGGTTGAACTACATTTGGCATGTGATTGTGATATAATATTTTGTTTTTATTGGATAGTTGAACTACATTTGGCATGTGAAGTAATGTTGGGATATAATGTTTTGTTTCTAAAACTCAAGTTTTGGATGGTTGAACTACATTTGGCATGTGATTGTGATATAATGTTTTGATTTTATTGGATAGTTGAACTACATTTAGCATGTGAAGTAATGTTGTGATATAATGTTTTGTTTTTAAAACTCAAGTTTTGAATGGCTGAACTACATTTGGCCTGTGATTGTGATATAATGTTTTGTTTTTATTGGATAGTTGAACTACATTTGACATGGGAAGTAATGTTGTGATATAATTTGTTTTGTTTTTAAAACTCAAGTTTTGGATGGTTGAACTACATTTGGCATGTATTCAGTAATGTTGTGATATAATGTTTTGTTTTTAAAACTCAAGTTTTGGATGGTTGAACTACATTTGGCATGTGATTGTGATATATAATGTTTTTTTTTTTAAATTCAAGTTGTCATTTTACAAACAAAAAAAATTCACATGAATATATGTACATAGAAATGATTTAAGTAGACGTTTGAATATATGTTAAAACGATTGAAGTACAATATATATATATATATATATATATATATATATATATATATAAACAATCATAATTTTCTAGGTCTTCTTAGATGTGTCAAACAATCATAAAATTTTAAAATTGCATTCTAGAACATATATATCCAGTACGTGCAACATTTTTCATCAATGCACATATAAAAGCTACTTTCAGTTGATACTAAATTGTAAATTACAAAACACGTACCACACATTTTTCATTCAAGAATAAATATTATAATTTACTTCTAATAAACACACGTCTAAAACAAAATCATGCAACTTCAAATTTGCATTATATCAACTATGCTATATAAACAGATATGTACATTTTGCAATAATGACATTATGACAAATTGTACCAGAGAATGTATGAAATCATTTAGACGAGATAATCTAGACATGTGTATGTGTACATGTGTATAAATTTCTCGTGTGCATGTACCAAAACAATGTACATGTGCAAACACTTGCACATATAACATAAAAAGGAAGCTCAATTTTTAGTTGAGTTCTGGAATTTATAAAACATGAATCCAAAGAGAAGAAATTGTTGGGCAGCTCAATAAAAAAAAATCCAATGGAATCCCATCTTCAATGATTCGTTCATGATTGGTTTTTGACATTTTCCATTTCCTAATTTTCATTTTTATTTATTGAACTTCTATGAACTTTATGTGTGCTGCACACACCAAGTGACTATATTGACAACTTATGACATCAGGTTCATAGTCTTCAAAATAAACAAAATCCCCACTTTGAAAATTGTCTGAAAAAAATAACCTTTCAGTATAATAGACCCTTTGTCATATGTAAACATGTGATCATTATAGTTTTCTAATAATTTCATCTTTCGTTACGTGCAACGCATCAAATAATACTTCACATTTTCATCATTGATAGTAGGTGCAATTACAACAAAAACATCTCCTGCACAATAAAACAAACTTATGTATTCAAATTTAGATCATAATTAACAGGAAAAATCAACTTTAAAATTAACATACATGTACTTGATTTTATTATCTATTTCTAGATCTCTATCATTTGGAAGCAATTGAAATGTTACCTTCTCCAAAAAGATCAGAAACTCAATCACCATCAGATGATATTATAGTCTCCTCTAATTGCATTTCTTCAAACATTGCAACAGACATTTTCCTCTTTGTATTTAGCTCTGTATGTTGCCAATATTTTATATACATTTTTTTTTTTCACAAACATCATTGGATTATGTGCTTTCTATGCAAACATGACATAAACAAGAATATTTTCTTTTATCCAATGCAAACACAATTATGGACAACTTTGTTTTAACTGAATGAAATTTTTGAGTCCCTTTTATTGTTTCAACGTTATTTCCAATTGATCTATCTACATCTTCGACCCCAATATGCCAAAAAACCCTATATAGAAAATTCAAAGAAGAATATAAATATGATATCAAAATACCATCAAAGATAATCATTGTGATAAATGTACACTGTTTAAAATTGGAAATCCAATTAAAATTAAATTGAATGTGCCTTCGCACTTCCCTTTATTGGTTAGTCTCATGGTTTAGTGCAGCAATGCACCATTGAACAAATTCTTTAGCGTTCACAAGTTGGTTTGCAGAGGGGTCCATTTGATATCTTCGAAGTGCTTGTTTTATGCATGCACCTGCACCGTCATGTTCTCCTTTTCCATGATCAGTCTCAAATAAATTCCAACAATGTTTAATGCAGGTTTTCATATGAAGACGACACAACCAAAATAATGATCGTGAATATTTGAATTGACTTGCGCATCCATCTAACCATATCCAATGTTTATTGAATTTTATTCCACGACTTTTCACGGAGTCATAAATCTTTCCAAAACAATGTTGTACAAAATATGTATCATGTGTACGATCCTCACTGATATAAAAGTGATATTATTTAATAACATGCCGATTTTCACTGGTGCTTTCTATATGATCAACATTTTATTCAGCATGCTATATATAATATGGACAAGCATGGAGACTTGGTCAGAATGATAGTATTCACTCTAAATTTCTTTTTGTGGAACAAATGTGTAGTTTTCTGCAAAATCAATTACTGACAAAATGGTCCTTGGTGGAAAAAATTCACAGGATTTTTTGAATTACAAGTCCTTCCATCGAGCTCTATGGGAATGCTTGGTGTATTTATAAATTTCTTCCTCAAAATTTCTCAAAAAATCTATCACAAAAATTTCTTCTTCTTGTAAATCAATTCTTTTAGCACTTGAACCTTGAATCGATGTATGGATATATTCATATCTCTTCCATTTCACTTTCATGTTGGACAATGATTGATCATTTATATCAGTACGATATTTGTTTCGAAATTTACTCAAATTTCCACAATCATCGCATTTTTTACCACCAACACATTTCTTTTGGTAAAATAATTCATGGCTTTCTCTTCCACATAGAATTTGAGATATGAAATCATGGATAGTGGAAGGAGGAGGTGAATCTTTCCAAAATGTTCTACCAAAATTAAGGAATGTGTCATAATATAACTAAAATTCCACATGATAACGACAACAAGAAGTGTCACGTACGGTGATAGGTTTACATACCATGGTTTTTTTTGCACAAAAGCACTAATTGAGACATCAATTTCACGATTCTCTTCTTTGAACTTGTTGAAAAATTCTATCTGAGTGATGTCCAAGAAATGTTTTGGATGCTCTTCATACTGATTTTGTGTTATTCTTCTTCGCATCACATCCCTTGATTTTGGCGAAACAAGTGAATTTTTCATTCAATATTTATATATTATTTTTTTAACATTTTCTCCAGGTCTATCTTTGTATGGTTGCCTACAAATAGTTGTCCAACAAGTGAGTTCATCATTTACATCTATTTGCAACCAAAATTTATGATGTTTGTGCAATTTTTTCGTGAGGTTCCTAATGCTCATGCCATATATTTTACCAAGCGATTCTCTTTAGTACTTGATGAAACCACTACCATATGTATTGCTCTACGTTCATCTGAAACATTTTTTGTTCTAGATATTCTAATTGAATTTATGGCACTATTTATATTTTGTATCACATTTTCCTTCATTTTTTTTTATCTTTTTTTGATTTTCGAATACCAAATAAAGTCGTAGCTTCTTTTAATTTCCTTAATGTTAAGAGACCTTTCAACAATTGGGCTTGAACTGCCATATTTTCTTTTATGAAGAACGAATAAAAAATGTGATTAACATGACATCATATAACATGGTCAGCGTTTTAATCTCCATATGTATGAGTGTCAACATTCTCTAACATCTAATCATCGATATTGATTTCATCTGTACATATTCGAATTAATACTACATAATATGTTTACATATTCAATAAATTAATTAATTAATAAATATGTATAATTTCGATAATACGTGCATGTGTTCAACATATATATATATATACCCGGTGATTCAATTTCTTCACTTGAATTTCTTTCAACATTTTCACCATCTTCAATCATTGGTTCAATATCTCTTTCACTTTCTCTTTCAAAATTTTGTATCTCATCATCAATGTTTTGAGGAATATCTCTCTCTATTTACATTGCAAAATATTTTTCAAATTAGTTCATCAGATAAAAATTAAGCTTCACAATTTACACTAGAAAAATTTTAAATATCAAATTTATAAAATTTACATTTACATAACTGCTTCAACTTCTAGTTGAGGTTGATTTTCCCTTTCAATATTTGAGTGTTCATCTCCCTTTTTTTTGTGATATTCTCTCCCTTGTTCTCTACGTTCCTCAGGGTCTCTTGTCCGATCATAATTTATCTTGCAATTCATTCGATTTCCCATGATAATTGAGTATGAAGTTCAAAAAATTTCCTTCAAAAACTCAATTAAAAAAAGCATCACAAAAGATTTAATTAAAAAAAAAAAACTCATTTTATCAAAAATTTCCAATAAGAAAATGTTTTCTAAAAATGAAATGAAGCTCAAAATAATTCCTTCCTAGTCCTGCAAAAAAAAATCATTTAAAAAGTTAGACAAAAACTCATTTTAAAAAATCATTATAAAATATTTACTTCAACCCAAAACACGTACTCTAAAGAAATGTCATTTCAAAAAATACCTCCAAAAATTGTCCATTGAAAATTAAGCCCTCAAAAAATACCTCCAAAAAAATGTCCATTGAAAATAATATGTGCTCCACAGCTTTTCTTTTTGAAATGATAGGAATTGTATTGCTATTCTTGATGGAAATCTAGAATTTTGTGCAATGTGTTTACTTTCTTCAAAAGAAAATTTGTGGTAATTGATCGATTTGCAAATTTCAATTTCTTCTCCCTTAGACAATGTTGAGTGCACCTATTCAAAGCACAAATTTAGATCATTCTGATGTAGGGAAAAAAATATATTCAAGGACATTTTTTAACCAATAACGCAGATTTTGAGAATCACAAATTTTCAAACTAGCCTGTATTAAACAAACTCAAATCTATTGATTTAGGTTTAATTATGAGAAATCACTAGAAGTGTCCTCGCAAGCTAAAGAACCCATGGTTAAGAAGCTTATTCTAGCTCAAAGAACATTATGAACAATCCCGGTCAGATGAAGGAAAGCATAGGTATCGATAATTTAATAGAGGATTAGTTTTAATGAATATTTCAAATTAACCAATTGTATTGACTCAATTTTTTTGAAAAATTCTTATGTTCTTAACTCATGACTTGAGCTTAAATTCAAAGAATTGAGTGACATTGATTGAGCGTTGAATTAATGACCCAAGTTGAAGAATTCAAGTTTGATTCAAAGAATCTACAATCGTTGTCCATACTAAACAAGATAAGACTTGTTTCATATGTATCTCAGTCATAGTCAGAGAATCCATTAGCATAGATTCAAACCAAGTTAAAAGCCTCATTGATAACAAACTGAAATTGACATAGATTCAAGCTGAAATATTGAAACACATTTTAATAATTTGATATTGGATTCAAGAATCTCGTGCATATTATCTTAGGCTAAGCTTAGAATTATTTTCCATTGATTCCAACTTAATTCATGAAAATGCACAATATTAATTCAAGTCACAATATAGAAGACATGTGTATGATTCAAACAACACAAAACTAATTGGTATGAAGCAAATTTAAAGAACCTATTCATATTAATGGATTAAGCTAGATTACATAATATAGTTGGTATTAATGCATACATTAAAATCCCTTTGATTTATTTGGTATTTAAAGTAAGGAATCCATTGCGAGTGTTTATTCAGGTCAGATTAAAGAAATTGATTTTAGTTCCATGAGCAGAATTGACATAACATATTTGCAATTAGGGTCAATACTTGAAAATCCATTTACAATATTAACTCGGGCTAGATCAATGAACCTATTTACACCAATTCAGATATAAATGAAATAGTTCTTATTTGTAGTTTGATTTGATTGTTGGGTAGGCGAAGCTTCTAACTCAAATGACACTCATTGCTTCTTAAGCACCCAGTAAATTTATAAGTGTTAATATTCAGGTGTTATGGTGAATAGACACCTTGCTTGTTTATAACCTTTACACATGAATTATACATGGTGGCAATACACATACATCTCCATTAGAAACTACAATCATTGCTTGTTTTCACAACTTTATTATGAATTTCAGTCGCATAGTATTCAGTAAAATGAATTAAAGGATCATTTTTATAATTAACATATAGCAAGGGTAATTCCCAAAACAAATTCACAATGAACATGGACCAATCTTTCTCAATTCCTCTTTATCTAAGCTCATCAAGGTTATTAACCAACAAGCGAAATTACATTTGACACGCTACTTTAACCTCATTCATAACTCACAAGATCCATTAGAACACCCTCTACCATACAAGTAGGGGTCATATTCATTACTAGTGGATATTACAGGAAATTCACCTTCATTATGTTGTTTAATAAGGTCCCTAACTCTCCTCCCAACCATTGACAATCTGTCAAAAAATAAGTTGTAACTCCCTATCTTATGACCAGACCAGGGATACTCCATAGTAAGAATAATGGTATAAGTAGCAGTAAGAATAATACAAGTAATTGAAATTGCAGGCAGGGTTTCATTTGGCAGTCCATAAATGCACCCTCACTTTCATTTTCTATCATATATTTTCTTTTTTTGTTTTTTCTTTAGTATGGATAGCTTTGTTTCTAATATGTTTCTATATAGGCTATTTCTCTAATGTCGTTTCATATTTTTTGCCAAGATCAATTCAAAATTGGAAAGAAAAGCAAATGGAAATGTATCATCGATCTTGAGGTGCAATACCTCAAAGAAAAAATGACCTTATCTAGTAAAGACTTAGTTTGGAATGTAATAAATCGAAATAACAATAGCGTTGATTGAATTTCCTTAATCCCTTCAAAATGATTTTCTGAATTTATTAAAGGAGAGAAAGCGATCCCATTGCTCCATGTAATTTCATACAAAAACAGAGCAAACAACCAAGACAAAGAGCTACCGATGCATTGCAATATGAAATGTAAGTATTTCAAAAATGTATTCGCCAGATCCTTTGAAACCACATTTATCTTTCTTTGTATGTACTAAAATTTCAAAATTTCTAGTGTATTTATCAGTGTTCATTTGGCCTAGAGGACAGAAGAGGAGATCCTTCAACTAAACACAAGACCTCATTTGTGCAGAAGGGGGGTTGCCAATGCCATCTTGTTGTGAAGGTTATGAATGGAATTCTTGATATAGAAATGCTAGCTTTCAATATGTATGAACATGAAGATGGCGAAGGTTGCCCCTGTCATTGCTACCATGACACTTCAGGTGAGACTAAGACCTTGCATAGGCAAAATATTTCAAGGGATGTTGTTTCATATGTAGAGAGTTGTTTATTTTTGGGATTGTTTGTTGATATAGTGTATAGAACTCATATTAAGAGACATTTTGACATGGATGTGGAAACTTGGGATAGGTATTTCTTCTTATGCAGGAAATATTTTGTAAATATATATATAACAAGTTGGCGAAGGGAAATTATCAAATTCACAAAAAGGATGAAATGAGTGTAAACCTTTGGTATCAAAAGAATTGATAATATTTTTTCTTTTACCAAAATCCCAATGGTGTGGAGGTCCCTTTTATAATAGGGATTTTAAAAAAGTGGATGTTGGAGACAATGGTCAAGCTATCACACAATAGCTTAATATCCATGGATTCAACATTTAATACAAATACATTTGGGGTAAGTCATATGCCAATGATTGATTGAATATACTTATTTAAGTTGTAGACATTCAATATGATTAATAATTTGTATTTTAATTTATGTAACGTTGAATATGCTAATATCAATTATATACACTTGTGGAATTTGATGAACAAAAAAGTGGGGTGCCAGTTATATGGGTCATGGAATCATGAAACATATCAAATGATATTGCACTATGGTTGGAGCAGCTCATGCATAAGTGTTTCCAAATTTGTCCTGATTGGAACGTCAGTGCGTTGAACATGGTCATTAATGCATTGGCTGAAATCACTATTTGGATTTAACTTTAACATTGTCATGATATAAACAAACTTGCATTTATTCTAAAAATAGCACACTTAAATGCATTAAATTTGGCAGGAGGATCACAGGTTTTGATTTGATCTTATGTGTTTGGCATGTATGGAGGGCTTGGTTAAAAAATGTCAATCAATTGGCCACTAGTTCCATAAAATCCAATGAGATGTTCACTTAGTTATGTTTCATCATGAAACACACTCCCAATACTGAAGTGGATGATTCAATCAATCAATTTTTTATCAAATTTGTAGATGAAGAGAAGTTCTTAGATTATTTCCACAAGAATTGGGTTGTTGGAGATAAGATTCGTAAGTGAACAATTTTTTTGTATTATATGCATTTTTTTCTTCTATAAAGGTTATTTATTGAGACTAACATAGTTCTATTTGAATTTAGAGATGTGCGTGAAAGGTTGTCAGGAGTTTCTTCATGCAAATCAGGAGACCAATAATTTTGTTGAGTCATATCATTATTACTTAAAAACAACATTTTTATTTGATAGAAGAAAAAAATGTGGTCGCGGGGTGGATTGGTTGTTGCATATGCTACTAACAATTGTTGAACCTTGTTATCGATTCAAGGAAATCTTAAAAGAAGAAGGATTTATAAATAACTACAATAGAGAAAAGCAACTTGGATCATCAGTGAGAAGAGAAAGAAAAATTATGGATACTAAATGTTGTCCTCATGAGAGCATAACCTGTGCTTACTAAGTGAGAAGTGAGATAGATCAAGGAAAAAAATACATTTTCACGTGGTATCACATTCAAATTATAACTTGTGAATGTAAATAAGGAAAGTCATGATGATGAACGTTGTTGGAAGTTGCATACAAAGTTGAAACCAAAGAGATTTGGTGGGAATTGCAAGAAAAAGACGGTGAAAATTGTACAATGGGACCTTGGATATGATTCCAGTGATGCAACATAGATCACAATAGGGGGCATACAAGGTAAACTTTCTCTTCATTCTAATGAAAATTGTGAATTGCATGTGAGTGCAAGCTCTTAAAATGAGTCTCTTGTTAATGAACGAAAGAGGACTAAATTGTTCCACATTAGAGTCATAATGAAACATACTAAAGTGGAAACCTTGTTTGATCTAGGCTCACAAGTAAACTTGATTTCAAAATCCTTGGTTAAGAAATTAGGATTGGAGACCAAACCTCATCCAAAACCCTACCCTCTTGGTTGGGTGTGTGACAAATCCAAATTACATGGAACCAAGAAGTGTAGAGCTATATTTTTTATTGCATCCAAAATAGTAGATGAGGTTGATATTGATGTTGTGCCTTTTGATATATGTGGCATGGTATTGGGGAGTCCATATTTGTATGACATGAAAGCAATTTTATTTCACCATGAAAAGAAGTATCATCTCACGAAAGATGAGATAGAATACATTGTTAGAGCTCATTGTGCCAAAATCAATGCTAGTCTTGTAAGTGCATCCAGATGAAGAGGTTGGTGAATTCCAGGAAAGGGTACATGCTTATGGTTGTGAGAGGAAAAGATGCGGAGATATCTGAAGCTTTCCAATGTTGTGATCCCACCCATAAGAATGAATTGTATGAAATTGTTTCTAGCTATTATGGGATTTTTCAGGAACCTAGTGGGTTTCCTCCAAAGCGTGAGATCCAACATGAGATTCACTTCCAGCATGATGCTCCTTTACCCAACATTGGTATGTATAGGTTGTCAACCATTGAGATGGAGGAGATAAAGAAGTTGGTGCAGGAATTGCTTAACCAAGGGTCATAAGGCCAATTTATTCTCCATGCGGTTCACCTATTGTGTTGGTGCCAAAGAAGGATGGCACATGGAGGATGTGTGTGTACTATAGATTACTCAAGAAAATAACAGTGAAGAATCGATACCCTCTCCCTCGTATTGATAATTTATTAGATCAATTGAAAAATGTTGTCTATTTCACAAAATTGGACTTGCGTAGTGGCTATCATCATGTCAGGATTGTAGAGCATGATGTATGGAAGACTACATTCAAGACAAAACAAGGGTTGTTTGAATGGTTGGTGATACCATTCGGACTATGAAATTCTTCGGCCACGTTCATGAGGGTGATGAATGATATTTTCAGGCCTTTTCTTAATTATTTTGTATTTGTGTATCTTGAAGACATTATTGTTTTCGGTAGGACATGGGAAGATCATGTGAGTCATGTTAAAAAGGTGCTTGATGGTTTTTAAAACGAAAAAATGTATGTCAAAATGTCTAAGTGTGAATTTGGTAAGACCCTTTTGGTTTACTTAGGTCACATTTTCGGATGTGGATAGTTAAAAATAGATCCTTATAAAATTGATGTGATTATAAAGTGGCATAAACCCACCAATGTTACATAGGTTCATAAATTTTTGGGTGCAATGAAATATTAGAGAAGGTTCATTGCCAAATTCTCTGTCATTGCATCCCCCTTACATGTATTGACAAGTGTTAAGCAAACCTTTCACTAGGGAGGAAAGCATCATAAAGCCTTTGATACATTGAAATAGAAGATCAATACCGCACCAATTTTGGCCTTACCTAATCTCCAACAACTTTTTGAGATCGAGACAGATGCCAGTGGGTACGCCATGGGAGCAGTGTTATTGCAACAGAGGAAACATGTATGTTACCATACAAAGGCATTCTCCTTGTGAACTATCCCACATATGACAAGGAGTTGTATGCTTTGGTTCAAAGCGTGAAGAAGTGGAAGCATTATTTAATTATAAAGGAGACCATCATTCACACAGATCTCTAGCCCTTGCAATACCTCTAGTGGAAAACCAAGCTTCAACAGGAACGCCATTTCAAATTGATCGGATTCGTCCAGCAGTTTCACTTGGTAATAAAATACCAGAAGGCCACCAGCAACAAAGTGGCAAATATGCTTTCTCTCCCTCCTATTTTTGAATTTATAGTTTTTCAAAATGACTCCTTATCTTTTGAAAGTTATGTTGAACAGTATGTTGATGATGAACTTTTTAAAGAAGTTCACACAAAGTTGACACATGGTTAGTAGGTATAAAATTACCATTTGCAGGGAAAATTGTTGTACCATCTTGGCAAACTTTGTATTCCCACCAATGAAAGGATACATGTAATCAGGGAGGCACATACCTCTCTTGTGTCGGGCCATTTTGGTGTAGAAAAAACCTTGTGTCATTTATAGAGGCTTTGTTATTGGCCTCACATGAAAAATATTGTGACTCGATATGTAAAGGAATGTGCGTTGTGTTCAGTTTGCAAGCCCTATAATATAAAATTTGGGCTTTACACACCACTTCCTGTTCTGAGTTGTCTATGGGAAAGTGTGTCAATGGATTTTGTAGGCAGTTTTCCTTTGTCTAGGAAAGGTCATGACTATTTGTATGTCGTTGCAGATCGATTTAGAAAAATGCATGTCTTAATTCCTTGTAAGAATTAGGTTAATGTAGAGCATACTGCTAATCTCTTCTTTCAATTTGTATGGGTCCAATTTGGGCTGCCCACATCCGTTGTGTCTGATTGAGACTCTTGTTTTGTTGGAGAGTTTTGGAATATTTTGTGGAGAATGATGGACACCAAGTAGAAGAGGAGCATGACATTTAATCCACAGACCAACGGAAAAACATAGGTTTTCAACCGCACAATGATACACTTACTCCGAGGCTATTGTGGCAAGCATTCCAAGTTGTGGGACGAGCAACTTCCTTATGTAAAAAATGCACACAACTGGGAAGTGCATTCATCCACTCAAAGCTCACCATTCAAGACATGCTTTGGATATTTTCCAAATGATCCCTTAGACATGGCCTTTGGGAGAGATGAAGATTCCATTCGGAAAGATGATAGGTACAAGGCACAAAATTTCATTCAGCGGATTCAGATGATTCACCAGAAAGTGTAGGAGCAGTTGAAGAAAATTCAAGTTGATATAAAATTAGACATGACAAGCACTGTGTTGATCACAAATTCTTGGTTGGAGACAAAGTGTGGCTCCACATCAACAAATCCAGGATGAAATGGGAAGGAAAGAAGCTGAGACCAATATGATATGGCTCATTCACCATATTAGACAATATTGGAGATAATGCTTTTTGTTTTGATTTGCCAGCATACATGCAAATGTACTTAGTGGTGAACATTGAAAACTTGAAGCTTTATGAACCTCCTTTTATCATTGACACCGAAGAGGTTGGACAAGTTCCTACAGTGGAGGAATTTGCACATGAATACTTGGACAAGCTACTTGAGGATATCATTCTTGACAGGAAAAATAGGACTTCGCAACAGGGATATGTGGAGTACCTTCATATTGGTTTCAAGGGAATGCACCTAAGTAAGGACCAATGGATTGAAAAGGAAAAAGTGAGGGAGAAATTACCTCACTTTCTAATTTACTGATAAAGTTTTTGGTGGCTCAAAATCTCATTAGTGGGGAGGAATGATCCAAGTGGCTCAGGAAATAGAAGTGGCCTTGAAATAGCTCAAAAATAAAATTGATCATCTTGAAGTGAAACTAGGACCATATCATAGTGATTGTCGTCATGATTCCAACGACGTGAACGACACTCAAATCCAAGTTCATATGTTCAAGTTGTAGCTAGTCAAAGTTCTGGTCAAACTAAGCCAAGTGGCAGTCACTAACAAGGTAAAAATTTGGCAAAGTCTCGGTGCACTTAATCCGACCACCAAAATAGGAAAAATTATCGCTTCATTAATTCACCTAGTGAACCTTAAAAACTGGATCCAAAATTTTAACCATTGTTATATATATATATATATATATATATATAGATATAGATAGTGAGTGTGGCCCGACACCATCCCCCCCCCCCCAAAACAACATTGTATAATGGCATTATATTTACGCATCGGGGACATGGTGACGCAAACCCCACCCAAACCCTAATGAAAATAGTATTTAAATTAAACATATGGGTGGGGGCCCATGTGTCTGACTTGGGACCCTACCCGCCATTTAAAAAGGGGTAGGCAGGTATCGAACACGCACAGACTGCCAGCCGTCCCGCCCATCGATGGTCCTACCAACCATACAACACCAAAATTAAAATATTCCAACGATATTACAATGTGTCTGAACCTTCATTTGGGGAGCGACGAGTTTTGAACCCGGTTCGCCCCCAACTTATGCCACCACAACCAAAATGTCAAATGACTTTGTTGTAAAGTCTACTACCAATGTTACATATAACCCAACATTCCATTCGACTCGGGGAGGAGTGGCGAAATTGGGCGAAGGGTGGAGCAGAGGCCTAGGAGCGGAACCAAGAGCAGTCTAGGAGGGCAGAACCCTAAAGAGGGGTATCTTTTGATGTTGAGAAGATTCCTTAGGGGTCTAGAAGTGTCAGTGTCAGAAGAGGGTAAATTTATAGTGATTTTTTAGACAATTTTTTGCTAGAAATCCAACAGTGCAACTCGTCTCTCCATCTGAGGTCTCCATTTTTAGGTCATCCCCAGAAGTGGAGGTATAACGTGTCAATTTGTAAATTTCTTCTAATTTATTTCTGCTGCCATTTAATGAAAAGAGGTCTCCCCACATTGAGCAGGGCCCGAAGACATAGCCCACACTGGGTGAACTCCATAATCAAATCGTCTTGTGTCTTTGATCTCATGTTTAGTTATGATTTCCACTTCTTTTCACATGTTTAAGTTACTTAGTTATACACTCTTTTATATGCAATTTTGTATGCATCCATAAAGTAAGAGATCTGGATCATCAACTCAGAGTTCATTCTAGTAGCTCAACAAATGATCTAATTTATTATTGAGCCATAGGAGTGCCCTATTTATACTAGAAATGGGGGTAATTTTAATATGTGTGCCTTCAAAAACTCATTTATCTTCAACCTTGAAGAGTCAGAAAATGTGCGACCTACCACTGAAAAGGTCTCGGAGAGTGCCATTTTATTATGTAGATCTCCCTTGCATTTCCATTGCCTTTGACAACCTTTTTCAAGAATATTTTGCCTCTTACTAAAAATTTGTTTGACCTTGGAAGGCTTAAGTATTTTTGGCTTCCTTCATCCACATATTCCCCTTGCTTTGACATCAATGACAACACTTCATCAATCTACAAGTAATACAATTATGCATGGTGGCTTCTTCATTCATCGTCATGCCCCTTCTACTTGATTTTTCAATACAGTGATTGACTCAAGATTTTGTGGTCCGATATTTTCATGAAAATGTCTAGAAATATCAACATGTTTATCGTGGTCACATGATCTTCTACGATTGCCGAATTTTTGCGTAATAAGTGTAATGGAAAAGCATTGGACATATGAAGTCACTGGCCTCCAGTTGTTCAAGTCATATTTTTTTATGAAGTCGCTCGCCTCAAGTAGTTCAAGTGTTATTTTTTTTTCTAAGTTCAGAAACCATTATCTACTCTACCGAAAATTATATAACAGACTTGTACCAACCATAGTTAAAAAATTCAAATTCAAATATAAATTCAATTCAATATGGAAAAAAAATCAATTGTTTAAACTTCAATACGGAAAAAATTCGAGAGTATACATCTTTCGAATACTCAAATATATTATTTTTTGAATATTTAAAAAAATTAAAATAGACAATTATAATGTTGAAAACCTCAAAAACCCCTTAAAATTTGTTATCAATAATAAATGTTGCATATAGAATTATACCTTGGAAAAAGTCCACAATTTTACATTAAAATAGAAAATTATAAAAATTTATGTATTCAACCATATATCCAACTATATCATATATTATATGTTGTCTAATATAAACTTAACTTTGTATAAAGTCCACATTGCAATGAGAAATATAGATTTCAAATTACTAACCAAGTTTATATTTGGAATGAGGTTATATATTGTGTATAAACATTATGAAAATATACATTTATATCCTTAATTACTATTACCATTTATCAAACTAAATTAAATTATATTTTGTAACAATTAACAATAAAATCTATTATTTTTAATCACTGTTAATTTAATCAAACCAACTTTTATTTTATAATACAAAATATTAATATTACAATTAATATTTATTCAAATTTCTAATAAAAAAATCTACTCTTATTATAACCCATATATCACTGAATTAATTAACACAACAAAATTATCTAATAAAATTCACTATGGAAACCTCTCAATACTTAAATACAAAATAACCCATAAATCACTGAATTAATTAACACAAAACTGAATTAATTAACACAACAAAATTATCTAATATAATGCACTACGGAAACCTCTCAATACTTAAATACAAAAGAGTAAAGGGAGCTCTACCTGAATGGTTCTTGAGGCACAATACTTGCTAAGGTTTTGCAAATGGGGTAGCAAGCTAAGTGGGCTTGATTGTGGGGAAAACTCCACAATTAAGCGCACTTGAGCTAGAGGAGTTTTGGGATGGGTGACTTCCTCGGAAGTCTTGGTTACCATGTGAAAGCCCCTGATGGAAATAGTCATAGTTTTTCCCCCGGATGGAAATGGTCATACTTGAATGACTTTCAGTTACGAATATCTCTCATGGAAATAGTCATAATTAAATGACTTTCTTAACGCACTTGAATCCAAAAAACTGATCTAACAACAAAACGATTGTATTAAAATTAAAGTAGCGAATAACATATGGTTCTCATCATGGAAATGGTCATACTTGAATGACTTTCAATTACGAATACCTCTCATGGAAATATTCATAATTAAATGACTTTCTTAACACACTTGAATCCAAAAAACTGATCTAACAACAAAACGATTGTATTAAAATTAAAGTAGCAAATAACATATGGTTCTCATGGATTCAAAACACTGCTAGAAAATTAGGTGGGCCACGATGGTTTTTTTTAAATGTGAATCCATACCCATTAAGTCAATCAAAAGTAGCGAAAGTGGAACCACACCACTTTTTGGTGTTGATTTATTTCATGAAAGTAAGGTTTTATCGTTAAAGAGTCAAACTTTTATTTGAATTTAATTATAAAAAAAAATTATCTGATTTTGATTCATGAAAGAATTTTTAGGCTTGTCTCTGGATTTGATCTTTTTCCAAATTGAAGAAAACTTTGCTTCTTATATTTACGTCGGAGGCGTTCTCTTTATAAGATTGGGTGGGCAAACACTGTTCACCCCACCCAATCAGAGAGCTTTCTCATTGCCCTTCTAACCAGTTATATCTTGACATGTGTAAACAGATTATTGGTCATGGTTGTCCATAGTTGTCCACCACACTTCCGCCCATGCATTATGGTGCATTCATCTTAATAACGCATTTGTCGGATTTGCTTCGCCTCAGCTGGAGGATGTGTTTTGTGCCCTACAGAAGTATTTGCCTTCTAATAATGAAGATGAAGAATCTTTGCCTATTGTGGATGATTATTCCTATGATGAATTTAGAATATACAAATTAAGGTCTAGCGCTGTATGAGAGGACGAAGCCATGACTGGACTAAGTACCCCTTTGCTCAGCCCGATGAGAAAGAAATAAGATTCGATCCTCGACGCTTTCATTATTTTGGAACTGCTTTCTCGGACTTAAGGAAGGGAACTTGCCACCGAGTGGATGCCTGCGAGTTTGCTCACGACGTTTTTGAATGCTGGCTTCATCCTGCGCGATATCGGATCCAGCCTTGTAAAGATGGGTGGAGCTTCTGCGCAAAGTCTATTTCTTTGCTCATACTTTGCATCAACTTCACTTGTTTCCAGGGCTTTCATCTGATACTAGCAATTCAAGAAGTAGTATGGCGCTGCATGTTTCTTATGCTCTTAAGAACTATTCTCTGTTAGCCTCGACAGCGGCTTATGATGGATCACTACTTCGGCAGGCGTTGGAAGGAATCGTGAGTTCCAGTCCCCCCGGTGGATCTTTGATATCCCCCTTGACTTCAACATTGGTGGGGCATTCTCAGTCACCTATGCCTGTATCCACCGCTGTCACCATCTTTGTCCCCGCCTCTGTCGCCTAAGCCTCGTTGTTCTAATACTTATAGAGTCGGCCTTCAAAAGGTTGTTCTTAACAGACAAACCCTTGGACACCATCGTTATGTAGAGAGAATTTCCTCACTGCCTTCTGAAGCCTTAAAAGGTTTGGCAAGCCCAAGGCTTATGACTTTATCTGATACTAGTTCCCAGCAACAGTCAATGGCGGACCTTATTAATTCACTACAGATTTTGAGGTTGAAGGAATCCTTTGTACCTTCATGGCTGCAAGTTCAACCCCAAATGATCAACGATGGTGGTGGGTATGGATCTCCGAGGATTTTGAACCTGCGACATTGTGTCGTTCAAAGCCTCCCCTACACATCAAATCACTCATAAAATGTCGATGATGTGGGTGATTGGTTTGAAGAGCCTGTTCGGAGGGTCGAATCTGGTAAAGAATTAAGGGAAAATATATACGCAAGGCTTACCAAAGAAAATATCAATCAAGACTCTTCTTCATCAGCAGAGTTGCCAGATGTCAGTTGGGTGAACGAGCTTGTCAAGTAATGGATTCAGGGTTGTAGGTTTTTGTTCATTCGCAGGTATTGATCCTTTGATGAATTCGTAATTTTATTTTTGATTGTTTTTCATATTTGTATAAGTTGGGGACTTCAGTGATTTTTACTTGAAGCCCATACAACTTTGATTGTCACGATATACCACAATGAACTTCAACTTTGATCAGTCAACTCTGTTATTAACTTGTGAAGCCATATGAATACACAAATAACAAATCTCGTTGTCATATAGTGCCTCTGATGAACTAAATGCAACTGCTGCTTGCTGCCTGTTAAACTAGGATATTACCTGACCCCACACTGAAATAAAATGTTGAAGATCTCTTCCTAACACTTGCATCTCTTTCCCATTCATAATCCACAAAACCATCTAGAATCAACTAACCATCAAGCCATAATGAGTCACGCCATTTAAGTATTAGAGCATATACTAAGCATAAGAATTCTGATAGCGGTTGAGAACTTATTGAATGAAGAATTTGTGGAATGATAGAATAGTTGTTGCTATAAATTAGCAAAATTTATTCTCTTTAATCAAGAAGTAATGGAAACATATTTATGTCACATTTTTTGTAACCACTATAAAAAGCTTTCCTTTACACTCCGAGGCTTTGGAATGTTGAGAATAGTTGAGAACTTGAGTGATGGAGGAGTTCATGGAATGATAGAATGTTTTTTGCTACACGTTAGTGGATATCATACCCTTTAATAGAAGTAATGGGAACATGTTTAATCACATTGCTTGTAACTAATATAAAGATTTATTCTTCCCAAAGTGAAGCACAGGAATGTTGAGAGCAGTTTAGAACTTGATTGTATAGAAAAAGCTAATTGGAAAGCAGTTTCTTGGTGGAGCACTATTGAAATTTGGTTGTAATTTAACTTTAATGTCCACTCAGGACCAGCTTGATTTTGTCAAGTTGCTCTATCCGAAGAGGCTTTGTCATTTGATGTGTTGTAGTTGAAGTTTCAGGAATTAGAAACTACATCAGGAATTAGAAACTACATCCAAATCCTGTATGTACCATTTTGTTATTTAAAAGGAAATAATTATATATTTATGTACTTCTAAACTTGTTTTGCCGACTACTTCCTGATTTTTGATCCTAGAATGTTGTTTCCTTTGTTTCAAATGGTTTTTACCCAATTACCGTATGTGAATCGGGATGCTTTGTGTTGTAAAATCCCATTTTGAAAATAATTCTATAAGAAAATTCGGGAAATTAAAATAATTTTGGTTATTCATTTCCCTTTCTTTGAAATCTGGTGAATTTGATGTCTAATCCATCCTAGTAAAGTTGATTTCTGCAAGGTAGAGTGTTTTTGCAATATATAATAACATAGGTTGTTTATCATTTCAAATGAGAACTCAATGTATACTGAAGGCTTTCTGATATTATTCTGAAGTTCATTTTTTTATCATCTCAAGTACAAGTATCCATATTTGTTGCAAAAACTAATATGACCAACTTTCCATAATGTGAAATTACGTTCTTCAAGGTGATCTGTTTTTGGATTAGTTTTTCCAAGTTGTGATACTCATATTCATAAATAAGATTTGAAATGTAATTTTTGAAAGGAGGGAGTGAAACTACCAGATGCCTCATCCTCTACATGTACCCTACAATCATGGCACCCTTGTTAGTTTGTTTGTGTGCATATTTTTCTGCTAACGGAAACATAGAGGAAGAGACTGGTAAACGAACCCAAATGACAGAATATGACTTGAGACCCTTGACCTTATTATTAAAGGATCTCATATACCACAATGCACAATTAAAGTGGAAGAAAACTGGTGCAAAGGAAACCCATAGAAACTTGTCTCAATTGAAAGGCAGACCTCGTATGGTCAAGCAGGAGCTCCATAAATTCATAGCAGTGTGAGTAGAAAGATTCCTTCATTCGACTTGTAGTCCAGACTCCATAGCTGGAGAGGTCATCGTGTCTTGTTTTTGTGCAACAAAATTGTGATCAATCAATTTTTCATACAATTTCAGATTAGCATTTGTTCTTGGCACAATTGTTTGTGTTAATTATTTATATAGTTTTTGCACAAATTTTTTGATCGATATCTCTTTAGACTTTGTAGTATCAACTTTTCAATTATTTTCATCCTATTTCATTATAGATCTTAAAGTAACAGTGAATACCTTCTTGAAATCAATGAACTGTTGGCCCTTAATTTGGATCGAGTTGCACAACAACATTATTTTATAAATTAATCTAATTTCAATAAGATCAAGCTTAATATCAGACTGCTGCATCATAGACGTTCAAATCAGTGTAAGTTCCAACACGTGTTTCAGTTTTATATTTTTACTTGATCTCATGTTTGATTACATTATTATAATGCTTAGATGGGTATACTTGTAATAATTCAATAAATACTAGCTTTTGGTTATTTAGGAATCTTTATTGGCAGGCTATTCTAATGTCGAGGATAAAGCTCATTCCTAGCATCCTTGAAGTTGCTTGGGTTCTATTGCTTACCTATGTGGATAGAGTGCACTTTTCCACAACCACTATGTTTCATAATGCTGGCATATGACATACATTCTAGTTGTAACACTCGTTACAGGTTTTTGGGTACAATTATGTGGATAGAGTGCACTTGTTCACAACCACTATGTTTCATAAAGTTGGCATATGACATAAATTCCAGTTGTAACACTCGTTACAACATTTTGGGTACAATGTCAATGTGATGTACAACTCTTGTCATTCACCTCTGTTGAAACAGTGTGCTACTCAAGTGCACTATGATATTTATCCTCACCACTAATCTCCTTAATTGAGTTAGAATTTTAATTATATTTTGATTTAGTTTTATTTGAAGGTATTCTACTTAGTACACTATGATATTTATACTCACCACTAATCTCCTTAATTGAGTTAGAATTTTAATTAAATTTTGATTTAGTTTTATTTGAAAGTATTTTTTCATTTCTAGTGTAGTTTAGCCATAAATATGTCATTTGGTTTATACGGACTCCATGGATTTAAGAGGTTCTTGCACACAAATTCCTTTTTTTTTAGTGTGTCTTGACCAATGTGGAAATATTCGACCTTGGGAACAAATAAAAAAGGTTAGAAAATGGAAAAAAAAAACTTTAAACTCGAGAGGTTTTTGAAAAATTTGGAAAAAACTCGAGTAACTGCAATTCACTAACCTGGTTGCAATCACAATAATATGCTGAAAATAATTTTGTGCCTTCTGAAACCTTCTAATGTTCAGCGTTAATGTTTCTGGTGTTGTTTCCTCATTTGTAGCATTTGTTTTGCTTTCCAATTACAGTATGCCCAACCTTACTAATGTTCTAATGTTTCTATCGAGTTCCACTTAATATCATGGGGTGTCTCACTTGAAGAACCCACAATTAGGAAAACTAAAAATTAAGCCACAACAACATATCTCTATAATGCAACTTTTGCACAAATTGGTGCATAAAAATGTCATTTAGTACAATGTATTGAACAAGCCTGTACAACAAGGAGATGTCCAGCCATTTGCAGAACTGATTTGTGAGCTTTTTCAAAAATCTAATTGGCCCCCTGTTCGGAGTGATGTCACTGGAGGTAAACCCAAGGCCAAGGCATGTGTATCTGTTCCACTAGGTTGGAAACCCTTCACCTTTTTACCCTGCATTCTTAAATAATTATATGCAAGTACTGTGACTTTGAATTTTTATATTTATTAGAAAGTCGTTGACTTTATCTAGAAGCATATCATGTGTGAATTTTTAATCTATATACCATCCTTTATATGTTTTGAATCTAATTTTAGTGAAGTATTGTTCTCAAAATGGCACTACTACTTTTCTGTGTCCCTACTTTTCTGTTTTAGGGTTCCCTAAAATTATTGAAATGATGTAGTGTAAAATTGTAGCATAATGAGTGGAGAAGAATTGAAGTTCCCTTCTTATTATTTAGAGTGATTTCTCCATTTTGGGTTTGGGAGCTAGGTTGTCACTTTTATTTTCATTTTAGGGTTTGATTTCTCCAGTGGGGTGGGGCCAGATGTGAGTCTATGCCCTGATTAAGTAGGGGCCTCGTTGACGGGATGTTAATATCCTTAAATTTTAATAATGATATTCCAAGTTTTTTGGTCTAGCATAAGTATAATCTTTTGATGTACAACTAGTAACTTTCTAATGAAAACAAGTAACTTTCTAATGCAAACAAATAAACTTTAGACCTATACTCTGTGTAACATGTAACTTTGAACGGAGGTGTTTTAGAAAACATTCCTTTATCAACATTGGTCTTGGTCTTTCATTACAGTGAGTTTTCTTGCGCTTTAGTCTTGTTTTAAAGCAGGAAAGGAATTTCGTGGGGAAATTTTCTAAAAGCTCCATCGAGCTATAATCATTACATAAACTGTCAACATTGGTATTCCATTATATAAACAGTCAACATTGGTATTCCATTACATTGAGTATTTGTCTTGTTTAGAAGCAAATTAAGGATTTTGGTCAACATTGGTCTTCCATTAAGGATTTGGTTTAGAAGTAGATTAAGGATTTGGTGGGGAAATCATCTCGTAAACTAAATGGTTGATTATTATATCATAAAAATATTAGAGATACATATCTTAGTGTTTAAGATTGTTTTTTTATTTAAAACAAATAGAAAAAAAATTTAAAAATTATATGTTTACAAATTATATAATTTTTTTGTACAAAATTTATAAATTAAATATATATATTTTTTATAAATATTAAGTTGTTCGGAATCAAATTTTTGTAATCACTTTTAAGATATCAAAACGTTTTACAATCAAAAAGAATGTTTGGATATTTGAGAGGTATATTTGATATGATGTTAAAGTATATCTGATAATCTTAACATCAAGATGATATATTTGAATGAATGGTCTTATATGATAAATTATAAATTAAATTTGAATAAATTATAATTTTTTTGAATGAATGATCTTATATGATAAATTTTTCTTATATTTGATAGATTTAACATTTAAGATGATAAATTTGAATAAATGATCTTATATGATAAATTATAAATTAAAATTTAATGAATTGTAAATTAAATTTGAATGAATAAGCTTATATGATAATTTTTTCTTATATTTGATAGATTTAACATTAAGATAATAAATTTGAAACTATATTTTAGTAATAATACTTTATAAACAATTTTTAATATAGTTAAAGTTCAAATGTTATGCACTTGTTAATTTCTTTTTTCTCTTATATTTGATATATTTAACATTAAGATGATAAATTTGAAACTATATTTCAGTAATAATATTTTATAAACAATTTTTAATATATTTAAAGTTCAAATGTTGTCCACTTGTTAATTTATTTTTTCTTGTTTAAATATAATTTGAATGAATAATCTTATATGATAAATTATAAATTAAATTTGAATGAATGATCTTATGTGATAAATTATAAATTTAATTTGAATGAATGATCTTATATGATTATTTTATTTTTTTATATTTGATAAATTTAGCATTAAGATGATAAATTTGAAACTATATTTCAGTAATAATATTTTATAAACAATTTTTAATGTATTTAAAGTTCAAATGTTGTGCACTTGTTAATGTATTTTTTCTCATTTAAATATAATTTGAATAAATGATCTTATATGATAAATTATAAATTAAATTTGAATGAATGATCTTATATGATCATTTTTTCTTATATTTGATAGATTTAACATTAAGATGATAAATTTGAAACTATATTTCAGTAATAATATTTTATAAACAATTTTTAATATATTTAAATTTTAAATGTTGTGCACTTGTTAATTTATTTTTTCTGGTTTAAATATAATTTTTAATTTAAAACTATATTTCAGTAATAATATTTTATAAACAATTTTTAATATATTTAAAGTTCAAATGTTGCGCACTTGTTAATTTATTTTTTCTGGTTTAAATATAATTTTAAATATACATCTTACTATTATGAAATTCAATTGATAAAACTGAAATTATACTTTAGTTGTATGTTTTGCAATTTATTAATATACCATTGAACTGAATCACTTCTTTTAGTTGATGTTATGAGTTTCACATGCTCAATAATTATCTTGAAATGTTTTGTTCTATGCAAAGTTTCTTTTCCTTCATTTTCTCTCTTTGATTCTTATCCCACCTTGGTACTTTCTCCACTTCTCAAATGTTATATAGTAAAACATAGGATGAGAAGGGAGCACCAAAAGGAAGGATATCATCATTACTATGCCATTACTCTTAGACGATTATGTTACTTTTACTTTATGTTATGCCATTACTCTTAGACAATTATGTTATTGTTACCTTATGTTAGTAGAACTTTCTTTTTAAATTTAACTTCCTATTACATTTTTTAGAAGATATATAGAAACTACAATTTCTATATATTTCAATTAATTATTATTTTCCACATTCCTCAACACATTTCTCACTCCAAACGTTACTTTACACTTTAGATGCAAATGCTATTTTATAAATTTCGACATTTTTATATTTTAAAAATGTTGTGCGTTGTCACTAAAGTAAAGCGGCGGATTTGTAGAACAAGAAATATAGTCCATCAGCGTAAAATCCGAGTGCCAACCAAACTTGATATTTAAGAGAAAAAAATAACTGAAAAAAATAAAAAGGTGAGAACATCATAACTGGAAAAATTGAGAAGGCGAGTAAAAATCGAAAACTGGGGTCGAGGGAGTAGCGTTATAATGAAAAAGGCAGGCAGGCATGTGGACCCCATCTATAGCTGTATATTTCTTGTTATTTTAAGAAATTATCATTAGGGTTGAGAGCGTTAGGGTTCGACGAATAAAACAAGAGGGAAAAGTTGGTCCAGTTGTGTAACACCAAGCGATTTGCCGCGTTGAAAGGTACAAGGGACTCTCTTGCTTGCTTTGACATATAAATTAAATAAAAGGTATGATGTACTGTGAACCTAAAATAGAAATTTGAAAGAGGCGCCGGGATTCGATCGCGGGTGTCTCAGATTTGGGTATTCGTTCAGACGCCGGTTCAAATGATAATGAGAGCGCGTAATTGCCGAAAAATGAGCCGTCAATTTCGCACACAAAAATATGAGATTGATTTATCCTTTCATATTCTAAAACCATTTGTGTCCATGTCCATTTTTTAGACTACCACTTTTTATCAAAAATATTAAATATTAACAAATAAATTTAGTTAATTGTATTTTATATTATAATTTAACGGTTTTTAATTTATAATATTTTATTTTATTTTTAATTTATGATATTTTTTAAATAATTTTAAAATAACATAATAACTAATTTCGAGTTAAATATTAATTTTATTTTTTCATTAACAATTTTGTAAGCCCACAATGAATATGGCCAGAAAAACTTTCACTATTTACTATCGAAACCACCTACATTGCACTCTTAACATTTACCATCTTTGTCCATCTGTTACCGACTCCCAATTTGCTGCATATCTTGGTTTGTAAGTTCCTCTCATAGCCATAGTTTGAAACACGTACGCCGAAGGTATTTCTTATATCGATGCTTTAAAACATGTCTGTTATTTTATTCACTACATTTCTTTATTGCTCATATCTTTTAAAACATGTTTGTTATTTTATTCACTACATTTCTTTACTGCTCATATCTTTTATATTCTTTTTTATTAAAGAAATTAGCTTATGGTGGCTGATAATTCTCTATTTTACAATGTGTTTAGGGTTTTTTACCAATTCCCAATAGAATTATTTATTTATTTATATATAGATTTTTTCACATACTAATTTTCTTATATTAAATTGAATATTCATACATGATTTCATTAGTTGTGCTTATTGGTTATTTTGACTGGGTTGCCCAAGTAAATCTGTGTGGAGGAGGGGAAGTGATTAAACTTTTTAAAAATATAACATATCAGTGTAAAATTGGTAATGGTCCTGGCACAAATACCAAAGCACAAATCATTGTTGCTTGGACAGTTATGATAATTAAAAAGTTCAAAAACATAAGAAATGTTTTCATCTTAGGGGATTCCAAATGTGTTATAGATTGGCTTACATGTTCAGGGAAACTTGAGGTACTGAACTTAGATATGTGGAAACACTGAATTGGAGAAATCATAGGATATTTCCAGTATACCCAATTCCAACATATCTACAGAGAATTCAACAATTGTGTTGACAGCGTATCAAAAAGAACATTATTATTGGGTTCCCGGTACATTACAATTGAAGAATATCCGAGCAACATTATATTAGCTCAACTAAATTGCCATTCTTTGAGCCAACTGGAGTAGAAATTCAAAGAATTAGCAATTAGCCACACATTGTCTACAAAAGACAAATATATGAATTCAGTAAATTATCAAATACAAGGAAGCTACAATCAGGGACACAGATACTACATAATATAGAAATAAGAAAGCAAGATATTATCATATATACTTTTTTCCATAGTTACATGGGTATAGCAACCAGCGCCCGGGAGCTTGGGAGCTGGTAGAAAACATTCCAAAACCTCATAGAGCTCCAACTGGTACTTTGGAGTTTTTTAGGAGCTTCACTGAAATAGATTTTTAACTTTTTGGGAGCTTCACTGCAATGAAGCTTTAACTTAGGTTTATTTGAAGTTGGTTCTTGAATTGATGGAACCTTGAGAAGGGAATGGTATGTTGTTGGGTCTAGATGGGTCTGGAACTAAGCCAAACAGCCAGTTTACGGAAAGCCCTTCTATCCAAATGAAGATGAGGCCTCTAGCCAATCTTGATCTATGTGATTTGAAATCTATTCATTCTCCTCAGATACTTGGATGGTGGATGGATAGAAAAACATTTAGATAGATGGTGGCCACTGGCAAAACCATCATTATAACGCTGACTGGACAAAATATGGAATACTAAAGAAAAAATTTGTTGAAATTGTGAAATATAAATATTATGAACAAAAGTATTTTTTAATTTAATTTTCATATTTATTTAAGTATAAAATATATTTATTTTATTATACAAACTCTCTTTAAAATAGCATTGGTTTTAAACTCTATAGTTTTTTTTTTTTTATAATTATTATTAATATATATTTTCTTTTTTTCTATTTCTATATGTTCAATAGTGGTGAGGTTACATCATGGATGAGGAATTGAACCAGTAACTTTCGGTTTGGGATTTTTACAAGTTTCTTTGTTGGAAAGGAATTTGATTGGCAAATTGTTGATGGATTAATATTTTGATTTTTTTTTGCGAGTGTTTCAAAGTTCAATCTTTTAATAAAGATGATAAAAATGACATTGTCATGCAAATATCGGCCACGCGCTAATGATTGCATTGAAAAATTAAGTAGAGGCCATATGACGAAGAACTCAAAAACCACCATGGTTACTTATATTACTTAGAAATTATAGAGGTCTAGATTTTTAGAGTTGTTTTTTTCTAATATTTTTTAGTTTTATTTAGCTAGCTATGATGAGTTGTAAGTTTATATTTTTTTTAGTTGTGTTTGACTCGAATGTTGGAGTAATTGTCAAATCCACCTTAGGAACATGGAACTACCTGCCCAGATAAGATAATAGAAGTTTACTAAAGCTGTATGTTTTGCTTAATGAAGTGTTAAAGTTAGTATTTTCCAACCTTTCCTTTCCTAATAAAATAATTAGGAAGAGTTGCAAGCTCATATAAAATTTGTATCTTTCCAAATGTCATGATTATTTTAAGTGACCTTGAGCCTTCTCCATTGCTATAATGAAAATCTTATATGTATTTTTAAAATCATTGTGAATAATACAACGTTTTTACATCGTCAAAACAAAACCTTAAATTCGTCCTTTCTTTTTCTTTAATAAATTTTGACGTACAAGAATCGAAGCGCGAAAATGTTTCTCAGCCACCGGCGAACGGGCAAAATCAAATCTGCCGTTCTGAGAAAATAACGTCGGCGTCGTTTCGAACCCTTGGTCTTTAAACATGGACATAAATTGATTGGCTCCTCATTTATCCGCAATTACGGGCCGTCATTATCGTTTGAACCGGAGTCAAATTTCTGAACGAATACCCAAATTTGAGACACTCGCGATCGAATCGCGGCGCCCAGGGATGGAATTTGACGGGCATTTTGCCCGTCATTAACCATTTTACACGTATTTGCAGGGTAAAATATATTGCTACCCGTTTTCTCAGACGTGTGAGGAAGGAGAGAAAACTTCATTTTGACGTTTGAAAAAAAATTGAAAACGTTCTTATATGTCTATTTTATATTTATTAAAATTTTCTATTTTTATTTATTAAAATTTTCATTTACAAATTGTATTTTTAAATATTATTATATTCTTATATATCTATTTACTGCTACTGCAACTACATTCAAATATTAATAGAAAATATACAAAGCTTAACTTGCTTTGTGCTGCCAAATTCTAATTACAAAAAAACTACCTAATTCCCAAAAAAAATAAAGCGTTGGCTAGCCTTCAAAAAATTCAGTTTCAAAAATTTTAATGGTAAGTTTCTACACCCATCATATTGAATTTCAATAGTGAGTTGCTGCAGGCAGACTCAAGCAACAAGGATGAATCGGTGCTGAAATTTCAATGGTTTGTTGCTGCAAGTAGGGTGTGAATCGGTGCCGAAATTTCATGGTGAGTTGCTGCACACAGGGTGGATCGGTGCTAGTGGCCACAATTTCTATGAGGTTGGAGCTTGCCGCCTGTAGCATGGTAAGTCCAAAGTCCAACACACTTGCAAGTTGTGCTCTCAATGCCCAATAATTTAATTTTCATAGTTCAGTGATAAGGAATCAACATAAAAAATTAGAACGGACATTTTTCACCAAATCCATTGCCATTTTTCACTTAATCTGGAATTGAGTTTTGAATTTTAGATAAAATATTCATATTATGTCTCTCAAGGAACTTTCAAAAATAATTTTACATAATTGATTCAATAGGATTTACAGATAATTTAAATTTATTTAATGCCATTAATTTATTTAATTGAAATTACAGACAATCAAATTTAAATCTTGTTTAATTGGATTTATAAATAGTTTAAATTTAACTAAATTTACAAATAGTTTAAATTTATTTTACAGACCAAAGTTAAAGATAAAAATTTATTTAATTCCGTTAATTTATTTAACTAGAATGAAGGAGGTAGAGTGATATTTCCATCCCAGTCCTCTTTTTGAAAGCAGCAAAGTTCTCTTTTTGAAAGCAGAAAATTAAAAATTGGGCAGCGAATTAAACATGGGTAGATGTGCTGACAGAAGATATTTTATGAGCACCACCTAAACTATCAAAGTTTTGCACTTATTTTTTCCCAAACTAATAGATTGGGTATATATAGACATGCTGTTTTTTTCTCTTCACAATATAACAGATTGGATATATATGGATTTTTATTTTTTATTTTCTTAATGATGTAATGGATATTTAAAACTCTATAGCTTCTAAACGAAGAAAAAAAAAAACTATGCACATCACATTACTTCTTTTTCTAATTTTTTTTCAATTAAATATCAAATTTTTATAGAGTTGAAGGTCAAATCAATAATTACTTGTTAAGAAATAACATTAACTTTAATATCAATAGCTGGTTTTTTTAAAGTGATCTACATTTATTTTCTTTTCATTTCATTTAATTTTATGTTAAAGGAAGAGATAGGAGAAGACTAGATTTACAGGGTTATAAATAGTTGTAGTTGTTTTCTTACATAGTTTTCCTTTTCCCAATGAATAAAAGTGTGCAAAGAGTTAATTTTAATTTTGGATTGTGGTTGATATTTGAAAACAGAAAACGGTCATGTTGTTTTAAACTTGGTGGATGTTCAATTTTTGTTTTTCTTTGTGTGATTTTTTCTAAAGGAAACTAGATTCTAACCATACGACTATGGGTGACCATACGACTATGGGTGAAGCAAAGTACAAACTCCCCGCAAATTGGATTTGGGGTTTTCTGGCCACATAAACGAGGAGGAAAATTGAAAACTAAGGTTGAATCACCAATATTTCCTTCTCACAAAAACTACCAGTATGTGGTCTCTAATTTTTACTTATAGTTTTAATTATCTAGATGAAATATGGTGAATTTAATGGCTTCTTTTTTAACTTGGTGGATCAAATTTTTCCTTATTTTAAAAACCAAACACACGCTGCCAATTTCTTTGAGTAAATTATGTCGCCTATCATTTAGAAATTTCCTTATTGTGTATTAACTTGCACTAACTTGAGACACTGTTATTAGCTTGCACTCACCCTTTCCTAGTATTTGCTTTATATCAATGTAGCAATGCCCATGAAAATTTATAATACAATGTGTTATTTTCTCAAATTTGTACTAAATTATTCTCTAAATTTTAATTATTTTCCAATAAATTGTCTTCTAATTCATTAATTTTAAAAAAATTTAAGACTTATATTTTTAAAAAATTGAAGGCTAATTTTTTAATCAAACCTGTATTGGTGAAGGGTTAATTTATTATGAGAACATCATCAATGAAGGGCAAAATTTTAAAGATAACGTTTCTTGAAGGGGAGCGTAATGACCCAAAACGTCAAAAAAAATTTGTGACGGGTAAAGAGAAATCTAAATTCCAACCCTGGGGGCGCCTCTTTCAAATTTCTATTTTAGGTGCAGAGTACATCATATTTTTTATTTTAATTATGGTGAATGGTGGCTGCCTTATAACACCAAGAATATATCTAACAGCCTGCAAGTCGGACATACCGGAATCTTATGATTTAGCAAGAATCCAGACTCCGCATCAAGAGAGAGCCTACTCCTTAAGCCGGATCATAACAGGCCATATACTCAAATGAGATTTGAACCTCCATCTCCTGGATTTCACCCAACAAAACTTACCATTAAACCACATTAAACCACATATCATTGAATACATCATACCTTATATTTTACTTGTACGTCAAAGCAACCAAAAGAGTTCCATGTACCTTTCTATATCGCATGGCGTTAGACAACTGGACCAACTTTTCCTTTTTGTTTTATTCGTTCAAACCCTAAAGCTGTCAACTCTAATTATAATTTCTCAAAATAAAAAATACAGCCATAGATGGGGTCCACATGCGTGCCCGCCTTTTTCATTTTAACCCTACTCCCCAATTTTCCATTTTTGCTCGCCTTTTCAAATTTTCCAGTTATGTTCTTCTCACCTTTTCAATTTCTCCAGTTATTTTTTTTCTCATAAATATGAGTTCTGGTCGCATTCGGTTTTTACCTTCATGGTCTAATATTTCTTGTCCTACAAATCAGTCGCTTCACTTTAGTGGCAAAACACGACATTTTTTACCACTGATGTTAAAATTTATAAAATAAAAGAAGTAAAGTTTTGTTCGATTTGGAAAAAGAAAAAATCCAAACACACACTTTTATGAATCAAATTCGATAAAACTTTTTAAATAAATTAAAATAAAAGTTTGACTTTTTTAACTATAAATTAATGCAATACCAAAAAGTTGTTGGGTTCTAATTTTCGTTACTTTTGCTTTCACTTAAACTCACTTTGATTGTATCTTTAATTTTGACATCAAGAAGTTGTTCTCTTTTCATCATTACTTTCATTATATAATTCCATTTTGAAGTACCCTCCCTTTTGAAGTACCACTTTATATGGATAATTTGTAATCTGAAGTACGATAAACACAATGCATTTTCCATATTTATGCGAAACCTTCAAATCCTTTCTAGAAAACAATGTCTTTTCCAAGAATTTGATATACATAAACGAAGTCAAATAATTTGTTTAGTTTATATCAAATATGCCTCAAATTTCGAAATCTTTCTAGAATTTGCAAGCACCATATGGTGAGCATTAATATGTACGAGCCATTAGAAAAAAAACATGTGAATTTTTTTTCTTTCACTTGATTAAGTTATTTCTTTTTGTTATTTATTGGAATTAAAAAAAAAAAATTTGCTGTTTTGTTTTATCTGTCATTCCATTTTATTTATGGGTTTGCGGGTAAGATTAAGAAAAAATTTGACAATTTTTTGTTAAAAATTTGACAAATTTTTGTTAAAAATTTAAGTTATTCCGTGGATTTTTTTAAACTACGACTTTTTATCGAGACTATTATATATTAACAAATAAATTTGGTTAATTGTATTTTATATTATAATTTAATATTTAATTTAATTATTTTTTAATTCATAATATTTTATTTTATTTTTTAATTTATAATATTTTTAAAAAAAAATTATAATTTTAAAATAATATAATAACTAATTTTGAATTAAATATTAATTTATTTTTTTATTAACAATTTTGAAAGCCCGCAATGAAAATGGTTAGGGAAACTTTCACATTTACTATCGAAACTATGTATACTACACTAGTAACATTTATCATCTTTGTCCTTTCACTAGCGGACGATCTGTTACCGACTCTCAATTTGGTGCATCTCTCGTACGCTTCGTTATCACATTCTTGGTTTGTAGGTTCCTCTCATAGCCATAGTTGGAAACATGTACGCCAAAGGTATTTCTTATCTCGATGGTTTAAAACATTATGTTATTTTATTCACTACATTTCTTTACTGCTCATATCTTTTATTTCCTTTTTGTATTAAAGAAATTAGCTTTCGGTGGCTGACAATTCTCTATTGTACAATGTGGCTAGGGTTTTTTACCCATTCCGAATTTTTTCTCAATCTTTCTAACATATAAGAATTTATTTATTTATTTATATATAGATTTTTTACATGCTATTTTTCTTACATTAAGTTGAATATCTACACATGATTCCATCAAATGTGCTTATTGGTTATTTTGACTGGGTGGCCCAAGCAAATCTAATATGTGTGGAGGAGGGGGAGTGATCAAACTTTTTGAAAATAGAACATATCAGTGTAAAATTGGTATTGGTCCTCGCACAAATACCAAAGCAAAGCTCATTATTGTTTGGACGGTTATGACAATTGAAAAGCTCAAAAACATAAGAAATATCTTGATCCTAAGGGATTCCAAATATGTTATAGATTGGCTTACAGGTTCAAGGAAACTTGAGGTACTGAACTTAGATACCTGGAAACACAAAATTGGAGAAATCATACGACATTTCTAGTATATCCAATTCCAACATATCTATAGAGAGTTCAAAAATTGTGGTGACAACGTATAAAAAAGAACATTATTACTGGGGTTCGGGCACATTACAATTGAAGAACTGGTTGGCATTTAGATTATAAATTCTAGCAACATTAGATTAACTCAACTAAACTGCCAATAGCTTCAAGCCCATCAAAATGGGCATCGTTTTATGGGGCAGAACACTTGATAACACCTTAAACCATTAGGCACTGGAGTAGAAGCATATTCCAATCCACACATTGTCTACAAAAGATAAAAATATGAATTCAATAAATTATCAAATACAGGGAAGCTACAATCAGCCACAAAGATACTACATAAGATAGAAATAAGAATGCAACATATTATCATATATACTTTTTTTCCATAGTTACATGGGTACAGCTCCCAGGCATTGGAGATCATGTACCCCAAGCTCCCCCGCTCCTGGGAGTTGGTAGGAAACACTCCAAAACCTCTAAGAGCTCCATCTGGTATTTTGGAGATTTTGGGAAGCTTCACTGCAATATATTTTTAATGTTTTGGGAGCTTCACTGCTATGAATAAGTGAAAACTTAGTTGTATTTGAAGCTACCATCTTGGGTGCTACTTGAATTGATGGAACCGTGAGAAGGGAAAGGTATGTTGTTGGGTGTAGATGTGGATATGGGTCTGGAACTAAGTGAAACAACTCGTTTATGGAAAGTAATCATGAGATCATGTGTTATGCTCAAAAATGAAAGTGCTCGAAACAGTACCAAACCTGAGCGACCGAAAAGGTTTCGTCGCTACGATTCCGGCGCCGTGAACTGTTCGAAAAACCAGTGTCGTATGAGGGAGATATTGTGTTATGTTTGTTTTCAAAAACAGGCAAAAAAAGATAGCAGAATAGGTACAGTGTTGATGTGGCAGCTCCAGTCAGCAATATAGGAATTCTTCTCCAGAAGCAGCCAATGACATTGCGCCAAGTGGCATCGCCGGATTTGTCGAAGATGACTAGGAAGTGAATTTTTTTTAATTCCTAAGTCTAAGTTGTTTTTATTGTTGATTGGCATGTCATTTTTTTGATGGCCAATGGGGAAGGGCCACGTGGCATGCCACGTACCCCCCCCCACCCATGGCAGGTAGGTGGAATTAATTGGATAGTCGAATTATTTATGAACTAAGGTTTATGGTGGGATTACATTGGACATATATGTATATCCTAAAGTTTTCAACCCACTAATCGGCAGATTCAACCAAGGTTGGAGGAGCCTTCTAAATAAGCATGGCGGAGGTTTAAACTGGAGTTAAGCTCCAAGTTTGGCGGAAGTTTCAATTGACAGGTTTAACAAAATAATGGTGGCGGAGTGGGGGTCGAACCCACGACCTACCGCCTTCAAACAAACCTTCTTACCAACTCTTCTATGCATTGGATCTTAACCAACTATGGTCTTCGCACTATCTTATTGTTTATCTGCATGACGATTTGGGGTCGGAGGGGACCAGGCCCCTCCCCATATGTCTTCTGTTGATATTTTTTTATATTAATTTGGCTAAAAATCTCATGGATATTCCAACGATAGGATTTGTTCCTAAACTGATTGCATTAAATCCTGATGAGGAGATATTCCATCATATTTTGGTGTGATAGAATTAATTATTCAATTTCTTCTCTCTTCTATAAATTGTAAGCCTCTAGAGGAAAAACATATGAGGTGTGAGGTGTGTGGAAAAGGAAGTGCAGATGTGCAAATCTGCTGTTGTAATCTCCTATTGATGAATAAGATTGCCGATACCTCTGTTAGGTGGATGTAGCCCAGATTGGGTGGGTGAACCACGTTAATTCTTGTCTTCATGTTTGATTGTTGTGTGTGTGATTTTAGTGTTTCCGTTGCGTTAAATTTCAGAATTGATATCAAAGCATAAAGTTGATTCACTGCCTGTTACAAAAATAGGTGTTTTTTGTGAGCTCATGAATGAACAGCGCGTGAAGGCTGAGGCAGCCTGCGTAAAGGCCGTTTTTCTGTTGTTTAAACGTGTGAAGAGAAGTAGAGACCATCTGCGTGGCTGAATTTATGTGGCCATGTATACTATTGCATTTTTATATGCATAGTGTGGGTTTTGAGCAACTTAGGCTGCGTCATGTGGTATCAAAGCTGGCAAAAGCTATTTTGAAGGTTAAGGTTTTTTTTTTATTATTGAATTAGAAATGTACAGAATGCATGTGTGATGAAGGAAGTAAGGGGAGATCAGATTTTAAATCTGATTGGTAGCAGTTGTAGATTGGAAAAGGAATGCAATGAAAGCATGATAGTCTAAAACTATGAGGAAATTCAGATCTGTAGAATCTGGGTTAAAAAGTAAATGTGCTTTGAAGATTTACAAAGTTATGTTTTGAAAGATATGTATACAAGTACAATGGTGATGGCAGAAAGGAAAATGAGATCAGATTTGAATCTGGAAAACAACATGCAGTGTAACAAAATATCGGAAAAATTTGCAAGGAATTAGAGAACAATCCATTCAAAGTGTAAATGAGTGGTGAAACAAGATCACACAAATATCTTGAAGGTGAGGTGTTATTGTTATTTTTAATCTGGTTTGAAGATTATGTTTGAAGAATTCAGGTTACAGACAGTTGAAGAGAATCCCAAGGAAAGAAGATCACAACTTTAAGAGTAGTAACGAAGGAAGCCATTAAAGGTTTCTAAGTGAAAGAAGAATGTGGCAGAACCTTGAAAAATTCCATCGGAGGTTGGATAAAAAGGACAGTTATGTTCTTAAAAGGTGCAGATGAGTTGAAGCCTAGAAGGAGTAGAGAGGATTGCTCAAAAGGTTCCAGAGAAAAGAGAACCAGTGCTTGCCAAAAGACCAAGTACAGAGGAAATCTTGGTAAGGTAAGTGGCAACAGGGAGGACTTATTGTTGCAGAGTCTCTAGTACAGCTCATGATGAATGAGTGAGGAAATCATGAAGATTGAAATGGAGAAGAAGATGACTAATGATAGTCATAGTAGAAATAGCAGAGGTTCTAAGAGAGACCATAACAGAATAAAAGTGAAGAAAGAAGATGCCAAGGCAAATGGCATACAGAGATAATTAAGTAAGGAAGAGTATGAGAGAGAGAAAGCTAAGATAGCAGTCCAACTTGAAGTGTTGCTGGATTTGTTACAGAGGAATGAAGAAGACCAAAGGTGTGGTTTTCTTGTAAGAAGAAAGATGAGGCAGTATAAGATACATATGAAGAAAGAGCAAATGATAAATGCTCGGCTGAAGGAAAAATTACTCAGAATAAATGAGTATCTAGGGAAAGACTTGAAGACTGAAACTTCAAGTGAGACCAAGAGGTCACATGATTTTAAATCTAATAATTTTTGTATGTTTACAGGTAGAACATGTGAAGAAGGAAAAACTACTAATATTGTCATAAAAAAAGAAGATGGGACAACTAGATCTCATGTAAATATCCATACACAGTTGGGGAAAAGTTTTACTTTTCAACATATTGCAAATATTGAATGAAGATGAATTTTAGCTCATTATGATGGCCAAAAGCAAGAAGAAGTGGAGAAGGATATCACACAATCAATTGAAAGGCTTAAGGGGATTGAAGAAAAGACCATTGAAGAATTTCTGAATTATATAGAGGATTTGAAACAACAAGAGGATTTGGTGATTAAATCATCAAATGAGACAATAAGGTCTTATGGTTTTAAAACTAACAAGCTATGTGTGAATGCAGGTATTGCAGAAGACAAACCATCTTATGTAAATGTATTGAGTGAGGCTGAAAGTTGCCAAGCAAAATATGATGATGACTGTCTTTTAGATGAAGATCAAGTTGAGTTATTGCAATAAAAGGAGTTCATAAATTCCTTGTTCAGTGAAAGAAATTGTTTCAGTGGAGGTGAGACAGTTATGTCTGATGATGAGGAATTTGTTATTGGTAATGACAAAGAGAAATTGATTTTCTTAAATGGCCAAAGGAAGAGTGATGGTCATACAACTAAAACTATCATAGAGATGGAGGATCAAAATTCTATTCTGATGAAGAATAAAGAGGTAGTGTCACCATGAAATTTGACTTGTGACAAAGAAGAAGATAGTGAGGATTGTACAAAGATTTTTTCAAATGAGATGACAGATTTGTGGCATGAGTTAAGTATTTTGGAGAAGAGGTTAGAAAACAAAGAATAAGTGTTCAAGTTGTAAAGTCAGAGCTGGATGAGAATTATTTAGAAAAGTTGAATCAACATACTGATGTGCTGATAGAGGAGGAAATTTTAGAGAAACAAATTGAAATGTTTTAGATATCATATTTGGGATTCAACTGTGTTAAGTAAGTCATTCAACTATGACCATTTCCATGAGAGGTAGTCGTAACTGACTAATTTCTCATGATTTTTGAATAGTCCACTTAGCACTCATTGCATCGGGTGATGCTCACAGGGGTGAAGAAGTGGGTCAAGTAAAGAAGGAAGAAGAAGAATCTATGGGAATATCTAATCCATGGAACAAAGATATTAGAGTTCTGGAAAGAATGCTGGAAGGTCGGGATTTTAAGCAATAAGAGGTAACTATGGAAGAGAAAGAGCTTGAAGAAATGCAGAATGTGAAGATGTAAGAGTTAGAGGACAGCAGTAACAAACTAAATCAAAGAGAAGGAGATAGTAGTAAATGGTAGACAATGTATCAATCTAAGGAATTGCTAAAGAAAGAAGACAAAGAAATTGTCATAAGTGACAATCAGAAAGAACTTACCAGTTGCAGTAAACAAGAGGGTAAGGATGAAAGGGTGACAGTAAGAATAAAATTTCAGCAATCAAGAGGTGGAAGTAATCAACAGTCAGAGGATATATTATACAAAGAAATTGAGTTTATAAGAAGGATAATGATGAAAGTGTCTCAGAAGAAGACAACAACAGGAAAAGAGAAAAGCAACAACAAAAGAAAGATAGTAGCAGATTGTAAAAGCCTAACTAGTGCAGCAAAGCAACATAAAGTGTGGAGACCTAGAGAAAACCAACAAACAACATCAACAACAAAAGAAAAATTACAGAACAAGGTATGGCATCTAGGAAAACAAAGATTAAAAGCACATGATCGGGAGATCATGATTATTTTCAACCTTGGAAGTTTGATGCAGGAGCATTAGGCTCAAAAAATTCTTTGTATTTTAATAGATATAGGGGGTCATGTATTTTCTAAGAAGTTGGATTCTTATGTAACAAATTAATGTAATTATTAAGATTTTGAGTTATTTTAGTGAGAAATATTTAGAATATTGGATTAATTAAATATTGAGAGGAATTTTGTAAATATTCTCGAAAGTGAATATGAGAGAATTAGGATAGTTTAAAGATTGAAAGATTTGAGAATTAAATTGTAAATCCTAAATTAGAATTGGTTTCATGATTTTGTGGATGAGAGAGGATCCTTAGGGATTAGTTGAGTCAAATGAGGACTTAGAGGATATTCAGGATTTTGTTGAGAAGATGGAGGATCTGAGCCTAAATTGGTTCATAATATTTTGTATAAAATGATAAGCCTCAAGGCATTAAATAGGTAGGGAGATTAATGATTTAGATAGGTAAGAAAAGGTTTGAAGAGTGAGGCCTACAGGCAGAGGAAAAAAAAAATGGCCAAGTGAATGTAGATCAAGCCTAAAAGAGAATAGACAGAAGACGAGATGTTCTAAGCTTATGTAAATATTTTTTACGATTGAAAGGAGAGTTTCATTGCTTTCAAAATTGTTTTTTTGTGTGACCAAATTGAATGAGACAGATCTCTATTTAAATGAAGTTCTGTGCATGATTTTTAATTGAATGCAAAAAACTTTATGAGGGACAAAGTATTGATTTCGGCTTAACCTGTGTGATAAATTTTCTAATTTTAAAGGAACAAGTACGGGATAAATTCTGCAGAGGAGGCTTTCCATAGTAAGGTTTGAATGGAATCTCGAATCATCATTGATCACAAATTGGATCAATGATGGATTCACAAACGAGCTAAATAATGTGTGAATTTAACTCGCGTAGAGGCTGCGTATATTCCAAGAAGAAGCCACAGCTGCAATTTCTCAAGTCAACAAATTAAAGAATGCGATCCAAGCAGTGATTAAGAGAACATATTCAACACAAGGAATTATCTGCATGCAGAATTTCCTGAGAGAACTCTATAAGAAGTGACACAATTATAAATTCTTCACTGTTGCTTCTGGCTTAGTTTCTAAAATGAAAGTTCATCCAAAAAGGAGAAGGTTGTGCATTGAACGAAGGCGGAAACCATGGATTGCTGGCACAGGGGGAAGTTGAAATGTTTTAGGAAAACCACCAAGGTTTTATTGCACTACTTTATCATTATAAATGGTAATTTTTGTGAGAATGTGATAGTGTTAAGGTAGCGACGTGTGGCACATTAAAACTTCCCATTTCACATGTTATGGAAACCTTAAACATCATGCATGTAGAAGTGCGAAATCCGTTGGATTTATTCATATATCAAATTTTGAATGTGATTGCCGTTGGATAAATGGATGTATATAAATCGTCGGACAAAGGGATGTCGGCAATAGCTGTGGGCCCAATATTTATGTATGTTGGCATTTTTTGTTTTAACCAAAGTCATATTCGTAGATACAAAATGTCATAAGGTGGGTAATTATTTCTTTTATATAAAAGAAATAAACCGATTATTGGCTACAACAGCAAATAAGCAAGTGTGATTTTGGGGAAAATGTATAACGTTGCATTTTTATATGCATAGTGTGGGTTTTGAGAAGCTTAGGTTGCATCATGTGGTATCAGAGCTCACAAAAGCTCTTTTGAAGGTTAAAGTTTTTTTTTTTTGAATTAGAAATGTATAGAATGCATGTGTGATGAAGGAAGTAAGGGGAGATCATATTTTAAATCTAATTGGTAGCAATTGTAGATTGGAAAAGGAATGCAGTGAAAGCATGATAGTCTAAAACTATGAGGAAATTCAGATCTGTAGAATTTGGGTTAAAAAGTAAATGTGCTTTGAAGATTTACAAAGTTATGTTTTAAAAGATGTGTATATAGGTACAATGGTGATGACATAAAGGAAAAGGAGATCATGTTTGAATTTGACAGACAGCATGCAGTGTAACAGAATATTGGAAGAATTTGCAAGGAGTTAGAGAACAGTCTATTCAAAGTGTAAATGAGTGGTGAAACAAAATCACACAAACATCTTGAAGGTGAGGTGTTATTTGTTATTTTTAATCTGGTTTGAAGATTATGTTTGAAGAATTCAGGTTACATACAGTTGAAGAGAATCCCAAGGAAAGAAGATCACAACCTTAAGAGTACTAATGAAGGAAGCCAGTAAAGGTTTCTAAGTGAAAGAATAATGTGGCAGAACCTTGAAAAATTCCATCAAAGGTTGGATAAAAAGGACAATTGTGTTCTTAAAAGGTGCAGATGAGTTGAAGCCTAAAAGGAGAAGAGAGGAATGCTCAAAAGGTTCCAGAAAATAGAGAACCAGTGCTTTCCAAAAGACCAAGTACAGAGGAAAGCTTGGTAAGGTAAGTGGCAGCAGGGAGGACTTGCTGTTGCAGAGGCTTTAGTACAGCTCATGATGAATGAGTGAGGAAATCATGAAGATAGAAATGGAGAAGAAGATGACTACTGATAGTCATAGTAGAAATAGCAGAGGTTCTGAGAGAGACCACAACATAATAAAAGTGAAGAAAGAAGATGCCAAGGCAAATGGAATACAAATATAGTTAAGTAAGGAAGAGTATGAGAGAGAGAAAGTTGAGATAGCAGTCCAACTTGAAGTGTTGCTGGATTTGTTACAGAGGAATGAAGAAGACCAAAGGTGTGGTTTTTTTGTAAGAAGAAAGATAAGGTGGCCTAAGCTACAGATGAAGAAAGAGAAAATGATAAATGCTCGGTTGAAGGAAAAATTACTCAGAATAAATGAGTATTTGGGGAAAGAATTGAAGACTGATACTTCAAGTGAGACCAAGAAGTCACATGATTTTAAATCTGATCATTTGTGTATGTTTACAGGTAGAACATGTGAAGAAGGAAAAACTACTGATATTGTCATAAAAGAAGAAGATGGGACAGCCAGATCTCATGTAAATGTCCATACACAGTTAGGGAAAAGTTTTACTTTTCAACATATTGCAAATATTGAAAGAAGAGGAATTTTAACTCATGATGATGGCCAAAAGCAAGAAGAAGTGGAGAAGGATATCAAGCAATCAATTGAAAGGCTTAAGAAGATTGAATAAAATACCATTGAAGAATTTCTGAATTATATAGAGGATTTGAAACAACAAGAGGATTTGGTGATTAAATCATCAAATGAGACCATAAGGTCTTAAGGTTTTAAAACTAACAAGCTGTGCGTGAATGCAGGTATTGCAGAAGACAAACCATCTTATGGAACTGTATTGAGTGAGGCTGAAATTTTCCAAGAAAAATATGATGATGACTGTCTTTCATATGAAGATCAAGTTGAGTTATTGCAATAAAAGGAGTTCATGAATTCCTTGTTTAGTGAAAGAAATTGTTTTAGTGGAGGTGAGACAGTTATGTCTAATAATGAGGAATTTGGTATTGGTAATGACAAAGAGAAATTGATTTTCTTAAATGGCCAAAGGAAGAGTGATGGACAGACTACTAAAACTTCACAGAGATGGAGGATCAAAATTCTATTCTGATGAAGAATAAAGAGGTAGTGTCACCAAGAAATTTGACTTGTGACAAAGAAGAAGATAGTGAGGATTGTACAAATATTTTTTCAAATGAGATGACAGATTTGTGGCATGAGTTAAACATTTTGGAGAAGAGGCTAGAAAAACAAAGAATAAGTGTTCAGGTTCTAAAGTCAGAGCTGGATGAGAATTATTTAGAAAAGTTGAATCAACATATTGATGTGCTGATAGAGGAGGAAATTTCAAAGCAACAAATTGAAATGTTGCCAGAGGAAGAAGAGACACAAAGGTCTTATGATTTTGATTTTAATGATTGTTTTATGTTTACAGGTTTTGTTGAGTGAGCAGTCAAGTAAAGAAGGAAGAAGAAGAATCTATGGGAATATCTAATCCATGGAACAAAGATATTAGACTGCTGGAAAGAATGCTAGAAAGTCAGGATTTTAAGCAAGAAGAGGTAACTATGGAAGAGACAAAGCTTGAAGAAATGCAGAATGTGAAGATGCAAGAGTTAGAGGACAACATTAACAAACTAAAGCAAAGAGAAGGAGATAGTAGTAAATGGCAGACTATGTATCAGTCTAAGGAATTGCTGAAGAAAGAAGACAAAGAAATTGTCATAAGTGACAATCAGAAAGAAGTTACCAGCTGTAGTAAACAAGAGGGTAAGGATGAAAGGGTGGCAGTAAGAATAAAATTTCAGAAATTAAGAGGTGGAAGTAATTAGTAGTTAGAGGATATATTAGACAGAGAAATTGAGTTTATAAGAAGGATAATGATGAAACTGTCTCAGAAGAAGACAACAACAGGAAAAGAGAAAAGCAACAGCAAAATAAAGATAGTAGCAGATTGTAAAAGCCTAGCTAGCGCAACAAAGCAACATAAAGTGTGGAGACCTGGAGAAAACCAACAAACAACATCACCAACAAAAGAAAAATTACAGAACAAGGTATGGCATCTAGGAAAACAAAGATTAAAAGCACATGATCGGGAGATCATGATTATTTTCAACCTTGGAAGTTTGATGTAGGAGCATTAGGCTCATAGTTTTTTATTTTATTTTAATAGATACAAGGGGTCTTGTATTTTCTAAGAAGTTGAATTCTTATTTAAAAAATCAATGTAATTATTAATATTTTGAGTGATTTTAGTGAGAGATTTTAGAATATTGGATTAATCAAATATTGTGAGGAATTTTGTAAATATTCTCGAAAGTGAATATGAGAGAATTAGGATAGTTGAAAGATTGAGAGATTTGAGAATTAAATTGTAAATCCTAAATTAGAATTGGTTTCATGATTTTGTGGATGAGAGAGGATCCTTAGGAATTAGTTGAGTCAAATGAGGACTTAGAGGATATTCAGGATTTTGTTGAGAAGATGGAGGATTTGAACCTAAATTGGTTCAGAATCTTTTGTATAAAATGATAAGCCTCAAGGCATTAAATAGGTAGGGAGATTAAGGATTTAGATAGGTAAGAAAAGGTTTGAAGAGTGAAGCCTACGGGCAGAGGAAAAGAAAAATGGCCAAGTGAATGTAGATCAGGCCTAAAAGAGAATAGACAGAAGACGAGATGTTCTGAGCTTATGTAAATATTTTTTATGATTGAAAGGAGAGTTTCATTGCTTTCAGAATTGTTTCTGTGTGTGACCAAATTGAATGAGACAGATCTCTGTTTAAATGAAGTTTTGTGCATGATTTTTAATTGAATGTCGAAAATTTTATGAGGGACAAAGTATTAATTTCGGCTTAACCTGTGTGATAAATGTTCTAATTTTGAAGGAACAAGTACGGGATAAATTCTGCAGAGGAGGCTTTCCATTGTAAGGTTTGAATGGAATCTCGAATCATCATTGATCACAAATTGGATCAATGATGGATTCCCAAACGAGCTAAATAATCTCTGAACTTAACCCATGTAGAGGCTGCGTATATGCCAAGAAGAAGCCACAACCGCAATTTCTCAGGTCAACAAATTAAAGAACGCGATCCAAGCAGTGATTGAGAGCACTGATTCGACGCAAGGAATTATTTGCATGCAGAATTTCCTGAGAGAACTGTATAAGAAGCTATGGAGTTATAAATTCTTCACCATTTCTTCTAGCTTAGTTTCTAAAATGAAATTTCATCCAAAAAGGAGAAGGTTGTGCATCGAACGAAGGCGGAAACCACAAATTGCTGGCACAGGGGAAAGTTGAAACGGTTAAGGAAAACCACCAATGTTTTATGGCATTTCTTTATCATTATAAATGGTAATTTTTGTGAGAATGCGATAGTGTTAAGGCAACGACGAGTGGCACATTAAAACTGCCCATTTCACATGTTATGGAAACCTTAAACATTGTGCATGTAGAAGTGCGAAATTTGTTGGATTTATGCACATATCGAATTTTGAATGCGATTGCCGTTGGATAAATGGATGTATATAAATCGTCGGACAAAGGGATGTAGTTGTGGGCCCAATATTTATGTATGTTGGTATTTTTTGTTTTAACGAAAGTTAGATTTGTAGATACAAAATGTCATAAGGTGGGTAATTATTTCTTTTATATAAAAGAAATAAACCGATTATTGGCTACAACAACAAATAAGGAAGTGTGATTTTGGGGAAAATGAATACTGTTGCGTTTTTATATGCATAGTGTGGGTTTTGAGCAACTTAGGTTGCGTCAGCAGTTAGGTGGCATAAGTAGCCATGGTTTTCGGAACCATTATGACTCCATTTTCCAATCCATTATGCAGAGTTTAATTCAAACATTTAAATCACTCAGTTAAAGGTTGGGAGTCGGCTTGTGACCACCCCACCCTAACCACTAGCATTCAATTCAAACAATCAAGACTGGCAGGAATTTTGGCATCGACCTTAAATTTAGGGATAACTGCCAAATTAATTGTAGTTAACTGCAGTTCTCCACTTTTAGTGGAGGTTTTGTAGCTGAGATTGGGAAAAAGCCTTGGGAGGTCAATTTTCGACCAATTTGGGTGAAACAAGAGTCTACTTAGACTAATTTGAGCATTCTAGAGCCACTGGTGCAGATAAAACAACCATTAGAGGCTTGTAAACACATGTATTTTGCAATTTTTAGCATAATGACAAAGAGGGACATGGCATTGGGAGCTGGACCAATAGATGTTGCCTAGGAGGGGTGAACTGCTTCATCATGCCTATTGTGTAAAACTTATGTGTGATGTTTATTCTCTGTTATAGAATGTTTTACAGTGTTATTTAGGCTTATTTTCATGCTTAAAGTTCACAAATTCATCTATGTTTCATGGTTAAAAACACTCATTCGTTAAGAAAACAAATGGAGACAAATTGTACATGTTTTTAATATTGAAAGGACACTTAGCACAACAAACTAATACACTCCTTTCAGATCAAGTTGGTATCAGAGATAGAGTTTATTCTCTGGTGCTTTTTGTGTGCAAAGATTTGTTTAACTGTTTGCAAGGGTTTTCATGTTTACTAGGCTCAAGATTAAAGAGGAGAAGGAAAATTTGTGGAAGCAAGAGGTTCTCAAAGTGAGCCACAACAAAGGAGGGCAAGATTGCCACATTATCCACCACCTAGTTCACCTCCAAAAGAAGCAGAATAATCATTAAGCATGCCTCCAGGAGAAGGAGAAATCCATGAAGAGATGGATCCCAAAGAGGAAGAAAGAGTGTATAGAAAAGCATTTCTTGACTTGACTGAGATGGTTAGAGTCCTTTATCAAGAAAGGAATGAAAAACTAGAAGAAGAAAGGTCCAAAATTCACAAGGAAGGACAGGGATCATCAGGAGGCCATAATGATAAAGATAAATCAAAGAAGGGCAATGGAGGAAATGGAGACAGTGGAAAGTCACCATCATTACCCTCATCTTCATCCTCATCATCCTCTACTTCATCTTCAGTACATCAACCATACAAGTCAAAGAACACGGGTAAAATTCATTTTCTAAAAATTGATGTTAATTTTGAATTGCCAATGTTTAATTGTGAAGTTAATGCAGAAAAACTAGATAATTGGATTAGGCAATTGGAGGTCTATTTGATAATCCAAAACTTTCATGATGATGATACCAAAATCCAACTAACTTCATTGAGAATGGAAGGTGCTTTTGAGGTCCCATGATTTGGTAGATTGGCATACCAAATGACAAGGCACACATGGAACCAGTCTTTAGATTCCTAGGACCTAGCCTTCCTAGACTCAGAGAGGGATCTCTCTATTTGTTTGCAAAAGATATGTGCTTGTTTGCTTTTAAGGGTTGAGTTTAGGCTAGTTATTAAGTACAAGTTTTGTTTGATTTGTTGTTTGGCTAGTCATTGGGCAATGGAGTCAAATGGAAGTCAGGATAAGTTCATTAAAGGATTGGGGAGTATCATAAGGAAACTCTAACTTGGCCAGTGGATCTTCAAAGTTTTAAGGATAATGAGATGAACATTAAGGATAAGAATGAAAAGTAGGACAAAGGGCAATTAAGAATCCTTTATCATGTACTTTAAACAAGAGAAAGCGTTCAAGGTAACTATTTGAAGCAAGCCAAAGGACAGGGTAGACCATAGACTTATTTGGACAAACTTTTAATAAGCAAACCTTTCAGACAACAATCCAGCAATCGAAAGACTACTTTCAGATAAAGAAAACATATAAGAATACAGTGAGAGTAGCCTAAGATCAAACAAAAATAATCTAATCTACTTTTGACTAACTCTCTAGGGATCTTTCAAGCAACCTTTTGAGGTAGTACAGAGGACAGGGCACACCATAGACTTCCCTGGTTTAGACTCTAGTAAGCATACTTTAAGAAGATCTTAAGAACAATATCTCAATTTATACTCAAGGAGCATGGACTCATCACTAATTTCCCTGGTTTCACTCTATTAACATCATTCCTTAAAACAATATCTCAAGCTGTACACATGAACATGGACTTACCAAAAATTCTTGGTTATAATCTATTGAATCATTTCTAAAATAACAAGGATGGAATTGGAGGGCAGTTAAGAATTGTCCTATCAGACCTTGCAGAAGAAAACATTAAGATAGTGAAGAGCAAACTAAACTAAGGTGCTTTCAAAAGACATTTCTTAGCCTAAAACCTTTGCTCTATTGTGAAAAAGAAAGATGGAAACATAATGAGAACAATAAATAACAATAACATATTAGAAGCACTTCACCAACAACCAAGCTCAAGGATCCAGTGATCTAGCCTCCTCCATCAACAAACAAATCAGGTCATTCACAAGATCCAAGACATAAATTTTCCTTCAACTTCCAAGAGACTATGTATTACTTCAAAGAGTCATCAAATGCCAACAATACAATGAATTCAGATGAAGTATTTATGCTGCAAATGAGGAGGTGAAGCCTAAGACAGGGTTTGAATATAATTTATTACAGAGTAAGTGCATTCCTAACCTTGAAAACAATGCAAGGCTTAAGGAAGGAATATATGCAGCTACTTCTCTGTTTCAATAAATTTTATCTTACCTTCAAAAGAAGAATAGGTGAAATGTTTGACTTTAAAGGCTTTGTAATAACTTTGCAATAACTATTGATTTGCTTCAAAATATCTCTGACTGTGTAATAATTGCCCATTGCCTTTATCAAAAGAAATCATGTTGTAGGTGGCAATTTGGTCTTTGGAGGAGTTATCCGAAGCTGTCTTTCGGTACATATATCTTTGTTTAATCATAAAAATCTGTATTAAGCCTTTGAACCTTGATTTAGTATTTATAATCTGTCTCACTGTCTTTTCTTCTTTAATCACTGGCTGACTGTTTCTTTATTCTTTGTTTTAAACCTTTGAATTTCATCATTTAATCGATGCCTTCATGACTAATCCTCTGTGTTTATGGCTTCGAATTTAGGATTAACCCCTTAAACCTTCTTTCTTTCACTGTGCTTTGTCCGTGTGCAAGGATGCGGTCTTCTTCGTGGCTGAAAGGGTCGAATGTCCACCAAGAATCATGATTCCGGTGGTGTCAGGGTTTTAACCCTCGCCTCTGTCTCTTTTAAATTGGTATAAAACCCCTCGAATCGTCATCCGGGGCTTCATTTGTCTTTTTTGGGCCATTGGAATGCACTTTTAAGCATTCCCGCCATTAAAACCTGCACAAACACAAACTAGTTAGTTAAAAACCCGTGGGAGTGGTAAGACTATATTTTCAGGGTTTGGAGCTGTCGGGAGGCGTTTACAAAGGGGAAATGGAGAAGAGGGTAAGGTTCTGTATGCGGAACCTAGTGGAATTTGAACAGAGGGAAAGAGATTTGAAATTTGGTGCGGGGAGGGAGAAAGTGGTTTTGGAAAACCACAATGGTTTATCGCGTGGGTAGAAGGCGGTTAGCGGTTTTGAGTGGGGGTTGCATGATTCCATTAGGCGATTTCCGTGTGGCAGGGTGAAACTGCCCATTTCGCATGGGTTAATAACTTTAAAACCCGACGCTATTTTCTGCGTGATATGTAGTTTGGGCTGTCGGATCTCGAGGAGCAAGATCGACGGTGCGGAATGAGTCCAGGATTGGGGTGAAGGTTTGAGGAGTGGATCTCGCGGAAAAATGGCGTATGGTGAATGGGCGGCAAAGTTTTAGTGGAAGGCGGGGCACAGCCTGATGACATGGGCGAGTTTGTCGCATTGTGCAGGGTTGATAAAATGAGAGGCAGAGGTGTATAAAGAGGAAAGGCTGAAGGAGTTTAAGAAATGGCGGAAAGGTTGAGGTCTCATGTGAGTGAGGGGCTAGGTTTTAAGCTGAGAGGGGCTTAAAAGGCCTATTTCATAAAGAGGGTGGGTATACTATAAAAACATGGTTTTTGCAAAGTTCCAAAGGGTCCGATAGGCTAAAATGTTTAAACTTAAACATTGTAAAAAGGGATTTTTTACATTGTTTAAGGTTTTTTAGACAAAAATGATGAATAAGGGGGTTTATGAGGGGTTTTTAGGAAGGGATAGTCAGCTTTTCAAAGGAAGAGGGTTATGAATGAGGGTGAGAGGGATGAAATGAGGCAAACAGGCCTTAAATGATGAAGTCTTAGTTTGCAGCATGAGGGTAAACATTTTAGGAGAAAGAGAGGAAAATATAGTGAAAGATAGTTAAACTTAGGATGATGAAGGCAGTGAGATTTCTAGAACTCACAACATTTCTCAAATGTTGTTTCTAGGAATCTAGGATTATAACTTAGTGATATTTTGATATCAGCAAAAATTACTGATGACTAACAGGTGCAAAACTTATTTCGTGGGAAGCCAAGATAAACGAGGAGATCAAGAAGCATGGTAAGATTATTCTATCATGGACTGATTTCATTTCTACAATAAAAAAATAGTTTTATCAATTAGCTCACATGCAGAAAGCCATAATGGACTAGCAAATTTTTAAACAATTGAAAGGACAAAATGTACAAGTTTATACCTAAGAATTTAGGAGAAGATATCTCTTATTAGGAGTATATTTTCAGAGCCAAGACACTTTGCTCAAGTATATAGGAGGCCTACATACCTACCTAAGACGTACTCTCATGTTTAACCCTACAAGCCTAGATGAAGTTGTGTACAAGCCACACACTTATAGGCAACGGGAAAACAAAACATAGATGGGAATGAGGAAAATGAGTTTAAAGGCAAATGGAAGAAAAAGAGAAATGAAAATATCAGAAAAGAGAAGGGAAAATTCTTTTGAAAAAACTGTTCTAAAACTAGCCATGATGAAGACCATTGTTGGAAACTTCATCCAGAGTTGAAACCAGAAAGTTTTAAAGCCAAAGAGAAAGCCAAGGAGAAAGGAAAAACTGTTGCAATAGTTGAACAAGACTTAGGGTCAGATTTAGGAGATGAAACAAAAATCATAGCTATGGGACTAAAGAACATGAAGGGGAAAGAGATTGAAACTAAACCCAGTTCTAGTATATCTAACTATCACATACAAGCTCTAAATGAAGGAGAGAGAATTGACCTATTTCATGTGAGGGTCATATAAAAACATACCAAGATTGACACATTGTTTGATAGTGGGTCACAAGAAAATTTAACCTCTGAAGACTTGGTCAAGAAACTTAATCTTGAGACCATTCCACATCCGAAACCATATCCACTTGGTTGGATTTGTAAGGATGCAAATTTATAGGTTTCAATGAAGTGCATGTTGCGCTTTGCAATAACTGCACATTTCATTGACACAGTTGAATTAGATGTGGTTCTGCTTGATATAACGAGTATGGTGTTGGGAAGTCCTTACTTGTATGACAGGAAAGTAATCTTCCATCGCCATGAGAAAAAATACCCTTTATTCAAAGATGGAAAGGAGTATATTGTAAGAGCTCATCGCAAGAAACTAGACACTTCTTTAGTTAATGCAGGGAAAATGAAGAGGCTAGTCAATGTAAGAAACAACTGGACATTGATGATGATTAAACAAAGAGATGTTTTACATCATCCTTTTCAAACAAATGCTGATGTATGTAATGAATTGTTTCAGTTTGAAAGAAGGTTGTCTTTGAAAGAAGATGACAAGAAGTTGCAGCAGTCGACATTGGTGTTGAGCGGTGTTGAAAACAAGGTGTCAGTGCAAGAAGTTGTAAAGGTCAAAGAGAAGACAAAGCAACTTGGCAAAGAAGGCACAAGATTTAGATGTTCATGGTTTCCGAAAGGCATGGTACAATGGCGAAGAAACTTGGTCAAGAGTCGACACAAGTTCAAGTCAAAGGCAGCAAAAAATCGCCATAAGGACAGAATGTAAGGTGAGAAAAATTCCAAGTTTCCTTTGATTATAGATCAATGTAGAAACAAGTTGTTTACTGCAAAGTCAGATTGTTGTACTGCAAGTTCAGAAAAGGTGCAACATGTTAGTATAAAGAACAAAAATGGATGATCGCCAGAATCAAGGAAAAATTTGTCTTTTCATGAAAATCTCCAATTAATGAAATTAGGGAAATTTCACTGGATAAAGATTGGAAGAGTGGGGACATAGTATCCTCATCTTCATGTTCAGTAATCTAGAGAGCTTTTGGGGTCCAAAATATTCCTAGTGGGGAGGTGTGATCAGGAGATCATGTGTTATGCTAAAAAATGAAAGTGAAACTGTACCGAACCTGAGCAACCGGAAATGTCTCGTTGTTGTGATTCTGGTGCCGCGAACGGTTCGAAAAATCGATGTAGTATGAGGAAGATATCACGTTTTGTCCATTTTCCAAAATAGGAAAAAAAATGAGCATAACAGGTACAATGCTGATGTGGCAGGTCCAGTAAACAATGCAGGAATTCCTCTCCAAAAGCTGTAGAAATTTGCTGAATAATGAATAATTATCCACCGAGACTATCCTGATCACATATCAATTCGAATTCATATGCAACACATAATCTCTTCCACTCAGATCATCACACATGCGGAAATAAAACAAGCGGTATGCGATCAAAACATCATACACATTAACACAGTATGTATGGGGAAAGCTTATAGCTGAAAACCCCACAGCTATTGTGTATATTATAATGGAGAAAACATGTAACAAACTCAGTACAATACTCCTCACAAGTACTCAGTACTTTCTCATGAAGTTACACACAAACTAGCTTGGTTTTGAACAAGTCACAGGTTCAAAACACATCCACTAATTTCCTGCCTCTATTGTGAAATCAAGGCTGGTCTAATGAGAGATCCAAGGTTCGAATCTCCTTGGCTTGACAACGCAATCATCATGGGCAATTCCTCCAAGTGTGGTGCAAATATCATGCACAACTGATGTCACAACTGATAGCTATCTCAACCCTTTCATCTACCTCTTTCACTGGTCTCCACTGAACTGTTCATGCACTATAGTGAACTGATGTGTTCTTGAGTTGAATAATGAGTTAATAATTAGTGAATTAAATAATATTTAATTCACTCCACTGATTACTAGTTGATTAGCTAGTTAAACTAATCTCAACTAGTTCAACTAAGTTAAACCGAACACAACTCCACCAACTGTCTCATCAACTCCACCAAACTTCTGCCACTGAAGTCCTAACTGAAGTCAATCATGCATGAGCTCACCAAACCCCTAGGAATAGTGTAATTCCTCTGTCAGATGCATGAGCCACTTCTGTAGCTCGAACTGAAGTGCTCCAAGAGAGTAAACTAAAGTTTAGAGTCCAAATATTATTAAGGGTAAATAATATTTGACTTCCCTATTTTTAGGATAGGCAGTCTAAAAATAGACTTCGACCTATAGGTCTAAAAATAGAGGTCCATCTATTTTTACCAACATGACCAATACTCCAAGAATAACATACTGCAACCCCTGGATCATGCTCCATATGTCTAAAAATAGACATAGTCTAAAAATAGACATAGTCTAAAAATAGACTTTACGCCAAAATTTACCTGTGGGCCCACTTAGTGAAGGCGACTTCATTTCACTAAGCTGCATCATCTTGCTGCATTTTCAACAAAAGCAGCCAATGACATCGTGCCAAGTGGCATCACCGGATTTGTCGAAGATGACTAGGAAGTTAAACTTTTTTAATTCCTAAGTCTAAGTTGATTTTATTAATGATTGGCATGTCATTTTTTTTATGGCCAATAAGCATGGCAGAGGTTTAAACTGGAGTTAAGCTCCAAGTTTGGCGGAAGTTTCAATTGACAGGTTTAACAAAATTATGGTGGCGAAGTGGGGGTCGAACCCACGACCTACTGCCCGCGAACAAACCTTCTTACCAGCTCTTCTATGCATTGGATCTTAACCAACTATGGTCTTCGCACTATCTTATGGTTTATCCGCATGATGATTAGGGGTTGGAGGGGGCCAACCCCTCAGGCCAACCCCCTCCCATATGTCTTTGGCCCAAGAACCTACGACTACCACAGGCGGCTATCCAAACCATTCTCCAATGGCTTCGTGGATGCAGTCACATGGAAATGGTTTAAAAACCGCGATATAAAATTGTTTAACCAACGGTTGCAACAAACCACAACTCCGATGGTTTAAAGGGTCGTGGTCATATGTCACACCGTGACATTAAAATTTAAGTATGACGGTTGCTAGTTAACATAAAAATCCGACGGAAAATGCATTCATATGCGTGGTTAGGTGACATAAGTAGGCACGGTTTTTAGAACCATTATGACTCCAGGTTCCAATCCATTATGCGGAGTTTAATTCAAACATTTAAACCGTGTAGTTAAAGGCGGGGGGTCGGCTTGTGACCACCTCGCCCTAACCACTAGCGTTCAATTCAAATGGTCAAGACTGGCGGGAATTTTTACACTGACCTTAAATTTAGGGATAAGTGCCAAATTAACTGCAGTTAACTACAGTTCTCCACTTTTAGTGGAGATTTTGTAGCTGAGAATGGGAAAAAGCCTTGGGAGGTCAATTTTCGACCAATTTGGGTGAAACAAGAGTCTACTTAGACTAATTTTAGCATTTTGGACCCATTGGTGCAGATAAAACAACCATTAGAGGCTTGTAAACACACATATTTTGCAATTTTGAGCATAATGACAAAGAGGGACATGGCATTGGGAGTTGGACCAGCAGATGTAGCCCAGGAGGGGTGAACTACTTCATCATGCCTGTTGTGTAAAACTTATGTGTGATGTTTATTCTCTGTTATACACTGTTGTACAATGTTATTTAGGCTTATTTTCATGCTTAAAGTTCACAAATTCATCTATGTTTCGTGGTTAAAAACACTCATTCCTTAAGCAAACAAATGGAGACAAATTGTACATGTTTTTAATACTGAAAGGACACTTAGCACAACAAACTAATACACTCCTTTCAGATCAGAAAGCCCTTCTATCCAAATGAAGATGAGGTGCCTAGCCAATCCCGATCTATGTGATTTTAAATCTATTCATTGAAATTATGAAATATAAATATTATTAAAAAAATATTTTTTAATTTAATTTTCATATTTATTTAAGTATAAATTATATATTAACTTAGAAATTTATAATTTTATTATACAAATTCTCTTTAAAATAAAATTGGTTATAAACTCCATGGTTTTATTTTTTAAAATTATTATTAATATATATTTTCTTTTTTCCTATATCAATAGTGCTGAGGTTACATCATGGACAAGGAATCAGTGACTTAACATATAGCGTTGCATGAAATCACCTAATAATCAATTAATAACAACCTTTTTTAGGGTTTGAGATTTCTACACGTTTCTTTGTTGGAAAGGAATTTGATTTGCAAATTGTTAATGGATTAAAATTTTGATTTTTTTTTTGGAGTGTTTCAAAGTTCAATCTTTTACATATTTCTTTGCAAGATGGAATTTGATTGGCAAGTTTTGGATGGAAATAAATTATTTATTTTATTTTTAATTTTAATATATATTAAATTTTAATATATTATATTATTGTCATTCCCATCTTGATGTTTCTTGTAAAATTGGGCAAAAATTCTAGCCATGTCAGATACTAGTTTTCTTGTACCATGAGTACCTACCAGAAACTCGTGCAACATAGCTTTTTTCCACTTATATTTATAAATAATAGCCAATCAACATTTAAAATTCTGAAGTAAGAAATAAAAATACATGACAGAATTTTAGATATGCACTTTCAGCATAAAAATACAAGTTCAGAATGACGTAGTCTGAAAAACCCACAAAATAACTCAGAAATTCCTTCCGGTAAGATTAAGAAAAATTATGGCAAATGTTTTTGAAATTTAGGTGCCCTAAGGGTTTTTGATGGTGCCGAATCCATTTATACCATAAAAAATACAATTCAAACACTCCAACTATTTGATTTTTTGGAATATCCAAATTATTCTATTGCCTCTGTAAACAACTCCCAATAAAGTAATATTTAATAGTAATATCCAATACTCTTAAAATTTTATAAAATTTTATAAGTAACATTGTTATAATAGATAAAAAATTTCATAAAATTTTTAACATATCATAGTGAATTTTTTTGTTTCCCTTTAAGTAATTTCAATTCAATAAACCTACGTCACTCTAATCAATTTCAATTCAATAAACCTAAGTCATTTCAATTCAATAAACCTACGTCACTCTAAGCAATTTCAATTCAATAAACCTAAGTCATTTCAATTCAATAAACCTAAGTCACTATAAGCTTGCATTCTTCTCATGAGGGAACACAATATGGAGGACAAAAAATTCTTGGGCTTCTTGTAGCGGTTCATATGACTTCAGTGTCTTTTTTTGATGATTTATTTTGAAGAACAGTGAATTTATACTATTTTTTTTTAAATCTTTTATATTTATGTGAAGTCTTATTAATTTCTAAGTCTGTTTATGTTTATTGTGTTTTGTTGATTAAAAACTATAATAATATCAAGTATTATGTCATGGAATAGTTATTGTGTTTTATTGGTTCAAAAGTATACTAACACTAAGTACTATTTTTTGAATCTAAGTTTCTGTGATTCATCATATAAATTAGCAGAATTCTTTCGGTAATAATCATATGAAATAAAACGAGGTCGACGCGTTTCGAACCAACCAGTGTGGTTCATCATAGTCCTGATGATGAACCACACTGGTTGGTTCGAAACGCATCGACCTCGTTTTATTTCATGTGATTATTACCGAAAGAATTATGCTAAATTACTAAGTACAATGTCATGCAATAGAAAGTGGTTTTGGTAGTTGAAACTTTTAAATATTAGATTGTTTAGTTTTAAAATCATTTTTTAATAATAATAAGTTTTGATAAACCAATAATATAAATACAAATATGTGGATTTAATGTTATTTAATTATTTTATGTTTTAATTTATTTTAATATTTTTTTGTTAATTTAAAATTTAATAACAAAATTATAAATTTGAATTATGTAATCTATTAATTTAAATTTATAATAAAATATTCAAAATATAAAATTTACATAAATATATTTAAAAAATACAATTTTAATAATTAAAAAGTATATTATTATTAATTTAAAAAAAAATGATATAGCTGTACAATCTTTATAATATTTTGCAATCAAACCATTTCTTTAGCTATTCAATGTTAAGCATTGAGCAAGTCTATCTCACCTCACAATATTATGTTTAAGTAGGACAATATTATGCACAAGTAGTCAAACTACAATATGCAATTTGGGTGTTTTTCGGCAATAAGATCAAAATAAAGTACACACAGTTTACTGTCCCAATACGAATGAGAATCGTCAGATGAAAAGATATGTGAATGGTCAAGTAAGGGTAGACCGAGTGTTTGAGGTGGGTTGTTAACTCTCTCACCGTTGATGTTTGATTCCCCAAAATGACATGCTTAGCCTATATTGATTAGGCTCAAGGGGTAGGCAACCCCATGGAGTTTTCACTTCATCTGTGGTCAATACACAATGTGTTGGCTCTTCCTTAGTCATTGGGTCATTACTGTAAAAAAAAAAAAGATATGTGAATGGCTGGATTTAACGTTTTAATTATTTGAGGGAGCACATGGCTTATAAATTTTTGGGTGAGGCTCTGATCGGTCAAGCTTAATGTTTCGTTTGTGTGAAAGTGTTGTATTATTCATAATGAATTTAATTAAAATACATAGATCTTCATTATATAGAAATGGGGGAGGCTCATTGTCACTTAAAGATAATTATGACAATTGGAAAGATATAAATTCTTATGTGAGCTTCCAACTTTCTATCACTAGCTCATTAGGAAAGGAAGGGTTGGAAAATAGCAACTCTAACACCCCCCTTAAGTGAAACATAGGGAGTAAACATAAAGAAAAAATTGGGACTTGATAAGGCACCGACGTAAAAAAACTCTCATAAGCAGACAAATGGAGAAAAAACTATAGGATATTACACCAAAACCAACAAGCTTTAGTGAACTTCCAAACCCTTACATTACCTTGAGTAGGTGGTTAGTCCCATGTTCCTAGGGTGGTCTAATTGATTCCCAATAAGGTGACCCTGACAATTGCTCCAACACTACCCCTCAAACACAACTAAGGGATTCTAGCATGGGCCAAGGCTCTAATACCATATTAAAGTGTTGTATAACTCAATGTTTTTAAAAGTACATGGAAGACCTTCTAAGTATTAGTTAAAAACATCTATGACAACTGAGTAGATACAAATCCCTATATAAGTTTATAACTTACTATATCTAGTTCATTAAGACTAAGAAACATTGGAAAAAAACCAACCCTAAGAGTCTAGACATTTTATAATTTCTAAGTAATAGAAGTACCCATGGTGGTTTTTTAGTTCTTGCCTCTAATTGTTTTTTCAATGGAGTCATTAGTGCGAGAGTTTACGACCTGATATTTGCGTGACAATGTTTGGATATATCGACTTGTTTATCATGTTCACATGGAATGTTTGGATATATCGACTTGTTTATCATGTTCACATGGACTGCTATGATTTTCAGATTGTTGCATAACAAGGATAACCAAAAAGCATTTGAACAGATGCATTCAGTCGCCTCAAGTTGTTCATGTGTTTGTTTTTTTTTTACAGTTCAGTGATCATTATCTATATTATGGCAACATATTTGTGCCAACTATATTTAATCGTATTTATAAATTGATTTTGCTTTATAATTTTTAGGAATCCTCTCAATTGGAAATGCATGAAGCTCCCAAATCTTATGGTCAAACTATAAAACTATTTTTTTTATTAATTTTGATGTAATTGAGGGTCATGAGAGATAAAAATAGTTAAAACAATGAAGGATTTTGTATTATGTTATGTTGTATATTTGTTAACCTAGGTGAGGCATCTCTATTGTCGATGGTCGTGTGAGCGAGGATGTTGGTCCCTAGAGGTTTTGGGTTCAAGTCCTCCCTGGGTGAACAATGTATAGTTTCAGCCTATGCAGCGCAACACTTTATCTAATTTCCATGTACATTACCTTGATTTCGATGTAAATTACCTTTCATATTTACCTCTACATCTACTTGCAACACTTCATTTGATTTCCATGTATATTAACTATCATATTTACCTCTGTATTTACCTCTGCGTCTACTTGCTAAATTAGTGGTCCACACTGCTTATCTTCACTTTGTGGCTTGACCACTTGATTTCCATGTATATTACTTTTCATATTTACCTCTGCATCTACTTGCTAAATTAGTGGTCTACATTGCTCATCTTCACTTTGTGGCTTGGCCACTTCATTAATAAATTAGTAAACTATACATTTGGCCAAGTGAACCTTATTTTTTACATCTCCTATAATGGATCAACCGGCCCACACATCACTTTTTCCATAAAATTTTGGGATGCAATCCAAAAACATCATCAACGTTAATCGTGTGAACAAATCTCATACCTTTCTTGCTCTTATCCACGTATTACTTGCACAATCTTCATATGTTTTTTTTTTTTTCTAATGGCTCCTACATATTAGTGCCCATCCATATGGTACTTGCAAATTCCAGAAAGATTTCGAAATTTGAGGCATATAAGATATAAGCTAAACAAATTATTTGACTTCCCATCCATATGGTACTTGCAAATTCCAGAAAGATTTCGAAATTTGAGGCATATAAGATATAAGCTAAACAAATTATTTGACTTCGTTTATGTATATAAGCTAAACAAAAAGTAAAAGTAAAAGCTGGTCCCGTTGTCTAACGCCATGCGATACAGAAAGGTACATGGAACTCTTTTGGTTGTTTTGACGTACAAGTGAAATAAAAGGTATGATCTAGTGTGGACCTAAAATAGAAATTTGAAAGAGGCGCCGGGATTCGATCGCGGGTGTTTCAGATTTGGGTATTCGTTCAGATTGACGCCGGTTGAAATGATAATGACGGCCGTAATTACCGATAAATGAGGAGCCGTCATTTTCGAAAATATGAGATTGATGGATCCTTCCATTCTAAAACCATTTGTGTCCATGTGCAAAGCACTTCGACGCAGCGCCGGCTTTGGCCGCTGGCGTCATTTTCTCGGCATGGCAGATTTGTTTATTGTGCTTTATTGGTTCAAAGCTATACTAGCACCAAGCACTATGTGGTGCAAGTGAAGTGGTTTTTGGCAGTTGAAACACCATTTTTAATGTTGAATTGTTTAGTTTTAAAATCTTTTTTAATAATAATAAGTTTTAATAATAACTTAAAAAGTTAAAAAAGAAAAAAAAAAGGGATAGATTTGTTAATTTGGAAAAATTGTATGAGAAAGATATTTATAGACATGTATGTGTTTTAGATTTCTGAAAATAACAATGAAAAATCATACATTAAATTCCAGCTTTAATTAAAACTAACTATTATCTAAACTCTAATTATTAAGAAAATAGTTTTTAGTGTTTGATGTAGTGAAAATTACTATGTCAAGGTGTAATTGACAATCACGGGAATTCAACAGAAATCACATGATATTGAAACAATCAAGACAAGATGACAAGTGTAAATTAAATGTCTTTTTGTTATTTTATCTTCAAAATTGACAAAATGACAATTGTAGGTTAAATGTCTTTCTGTTATTTTATATTCAAAATTGTTTTTATTTTGATTCGGTTGATGAGTGAAGGTTACCATGTCAACTATATCTCCCAATCTCGAGACTTCAACAGTAGTATTCTGGTCTTAAAAACAAAACATGACAACGGTAGATTAATTGTCTTTTTATTATTTAAACTTCAAAGTTGCTTTTATATATGTGTTCTAGCATATGGATGTTTATTATTCCATTATGAGCATAAATTTGACTTAATAATTTAGAGAGCTTTTTGGTTGGAGTTCTGACTACAAATCAAAATTATTTTTATTATTATTATTATTATTTCAATTCAAGCCAATAAATTTTGTTGTATTTCAATTTTAGAGAATAATATGAAAGCAACACTTTTGTAAAAGAGCTAGAATATGCTAAATTATTATTTTCTCTATATTATTTATAAATCTGATTCCAATAGTGGATAATATATTAATTATCATTCCATTATGAGCATAAAATTGATATAATAATTAAAAGTGTATGTTCACTCGAAATGGTTTTCTAACTATAATCCGAAATTATATTTTTATGTACTTCATTTTAAGAGATAATATCAAATTAATATTATTTTTATGTACTTTATTTTAGGAAATAATATCGAAGTAATATTGTTGGAAAAGTGTGAGAATGTGCTAAATGGACATTACTACTATAATATATAAAATTTAGATTTCAACAACAAACAATATTTGAATGCCTTATGGCATTGCAATAATTATGTTCACATTGCATTTCATTTTCTCATAATGGTCAGAAAAGTGGGTTCCCCTGCATTGATAAGACTGATATTTGGTATAGTTCTCAGCTTTTTGGAAAACATTCCAGGTCATCGCAAGGAAATAGGGCAGAAAGATGGAAAGGAAAGCATATCTTTTGAAAACACAGATAATATTTTTGTGAACAAATTGTTAGGTCTCTGTAATTTATTAGCAAGATTGGGAGAGTCCAATCACAGAGTTAACATCATTTCAACCAAACTTTGGGATTCTAGGATCTAGCCCTCCTGAATCCGGAGAGGGATCTCTCCAATATGTGCAAAGATGGATATTGTCTTTGAAAAGCTTAAGGTAATGATATTAGGCTAGTTATGAAGGCCAAGGGTTTTGCTTTGTTTTGGATGGTTGAGCATGAAATGTTACTTGAGGGGAAAGTCCTAAGTGCAAAGTTTCAAAAGTGAGAAGTTGCAAGCAAATAGAACAGTTTTGGCAGATAGATAGATATAACGCTGGTTTTTAGTCCATTGGGCTATGGAGTCATATCTGGGCTTTAATTGAACAAAAACATCAAGTGTGATCCAAGGGGAAAGTCATCTATACCACAAGATTATTGAGATTAAAATGATGAAATGGAAACATTAAAATGTTGGAGGGGTGGAAAATGATAATAATTTCTCAGAGGATTTATAGTCAGTCCAAACAAGAAAAGCCTCTTAAGTAACTGTTTTAAAACCAACCAAGGACAGGGCTAACCATAGACTTCTTGGGCAAGTTCTTATTAAAGCAGCTTAATTGACAAACAATCTAGTAATCCACATAATTACCTTTAGAAAGTATGAAAACACATAAGAAAAACAGAGTGTAACTTAAGATCAGATAAAGTACTTTTAAACCTAGTCTGCTTTCAGTCAACACCAAGGGAAACTTTCAGAATCTGCCTTTGGAGAAAGGAATCTAGGAATCAGGGCAAACCATATCTTCTCTAGTCTAACTTTAATAGCAAATAATGGAAATAACATTCGAGAACAATGTTTGAGCAAATAGAAGGATGAGGGAACGCCAACATTCCTAACTGTTTAAACTGTATTGAATCATTCTTAAATAAACAAATCTGAAGAAAACATTAAGATAAAGATTTCTCAGCCAGAGAAGGTTACTGCTATACAGAAAATCCTAACCCCGTTTAAACTGTTCTTTACAGAGGGAAAATGAACAATATGGCATACATAGAAGGAAAACGATTAACAAAGAAAGAAGCACTTCACCAGTGATAAAGACCAGGATCCCAAGAAACAGCTTTTATATTGATGTCAAACCAATTACAATCTTCAAGTCCAATGTTTCAGTTCAGCAATCATCTTCACTATTCAACCTAACTACTCTAGCGCAAACAGAGCTTCAAGGGCCAGTGAACACTATGTACAAATAGAAGTCTCGAGCTCAAGTGTATTTCAAAGTTCTGCAACCAACAACTTCTCATCTTCTTCTGAGGCATTTATAGAAGAATGAGGAGACGATCTGAGAAAATATCTCTTAGGATAATTAATACAGGTTCAAGACTTCTCGGCCCTTTGAGGGGCTCAAGAGAGAATTTTACAGGTGGATCACTGTATTAAATTTTTACAATAAATATCAAAGCTCGGTGGGAGCTTTATTTTGACTTTGGGGCTCTGTGTAATGTGGGGAGTAACTTCTGCAGATATTTATGCATTGGTTTTCTTGCAGAAATAACTTCTTGGCAATGCTGGAGGCAGATATTCCTTCGAGCAATAACTTCGGCCTCTGTTCTGAATGGTTTGAGGAGACAGGTGGCTCTTTGTGGTAGCTGAGGAATCAATTCGCCTCAGTTGAAGCGGTGGAAACCTTTCTGTCAGATAAAACACTTTAGGTTTTCCTTTAAACTGTGTTTTAGATTGGGGATTAGGCTTTTGATAACTGTCTTAGCCGTAATCCCCATAAAAATTGTCTTCAATCTTCATCTGCTGTGCTTCTGTCTTCAAACTTATACTCTTTAACTGTGTTTGAATTAAAACAGTGTCTTGTCGATGTGCAGACCCGCACTGGGCTTTACGGCATCAATACTCATAGAGTACTAACGAAACATGGAATAGAGCCCCGTGAATGGCTTCTCTGTAATGAAACGAGGGCATGAGAATCGTCATTCCCAGCCCTTGGCATTTCTTCGTTATACAATGGAAAACCATTTAGAACACCTGCATCAAACACAAAAAAATTAAGAAATCCTGCGGAAAATAGGTTTAAACTGCTTCAGATGGCGGGGGAGGAGCGTAGCCGTCGGATAAAAACATCTAACGGTGGAGATCGGTGCAAAACAAAAATGAGAGCGGGGAGAAGAAATAAGGCGGGGTGGTTTTGGACCGTCCGATCTGGACACGTGGACGGTCCAGATCTAATCGGAGGATCTCAATCGGGGGTGGCAGGTAAGTGCGTGCGATTGAAACGCAGCGATGCGATTAAGCGCTGGCCGTTGATCTGCAAATCAGATCAACGGCGGAAAGTGAATCGGAGGGTTTTGAAATGGCGGTAAGATTTGCGATCGGAGGGAATAAGGACCGTTGGATAGGCGGGAAATGGACGGCCCAGATTTAATCGGAGGATTGCAATCGGGGAGGTCACACAACAATATGCGATTGAAACTTTGCGATTGAGCCCTTTGCGATTGAGCGCTGGCGGTTGATCTGAGGACCAGATCGACAGCATGGAATGAATCGGAGGGATCGCAAGTGTGTGCGATGGCCGTTGGATCGCGAAACAGATGGACGGTCGGGATCGAATCGGGGATCGGCAATCGGGGGCGCAACAAAAACACATGCGATTGAAAGTTTGCGATGCGATTGAGCGCAGGCCGTTGGATCAAAGGACTAGATCAATGGTCAGGATTGAATCGGGGAGAAACCCTTGTATTTTATATAAAACCCGAACTTTTGAAATAAACAAAGGTTTTTATGGATCGGGGTGGAAAAACATATATATAAAGCGGATAGGCGCCCGACTGCGGGGCCTTTGGATATATGAAAATTGATGGGCCCGGGGCTTTATATATAATGAGGGCCTAATCGCAATCGGAACTGCGGGCCTGGTCTTTCCGATCAACCCATTGAAATTTCCCCGATGGTGATTGCGCGATCGGTCTTTTTGATCTAACCATTTTATTTTTAACATGTGACTTTGGCTCATTACATCAAAACTTTGGAAAAGAGGGTTTTTGTAATTTACAAAGGAAAAAGGGTCGAAAATAAAATATTCACAAGGTTTAAGCGCCGGGGGCGGGCTCAGGGTTATATGAAAATAATAAGATCGGGGGTCTTAAGCAGCAAGGCTAATCACAATCGGAACTTTTGGAGTATGGCAAAGGCTTGCGTCTTTGATTCTTTCCGATGCGATTAGCACCTTAACGTATTAGCACGTGGTTCCAGACCCAAAGCGTATGGTGGGGGAAGTGGTTTAGGGCTTAGCCCAAGGGGCTTAGGTCCATAGCAATGAAACTTTGTTTTTTATGAAAAATTTCAAGGTTTTAAATGGATTTGGGGGTTTCGGCACAGCTCAACAAGAAGTTTTAAACCATGTCAGGAGGATTTTCATGAATGGAAGGAGAAACTTATGAAAAGTAGGGAAATAATATGGAGAAAAGGGGAGTAAATGAAGGTTAGTTATGAGTGGGAGAAAGGGGAAAAATGATGGTTTCTTCAGCAGTTTTTTACAGGAAATCAGCAGAATTAATAGGGAAAGTGATGAAGATTTTGGACAGAGGCATGAGGCCTACAAGGAGTCTTCGAGAGCCAACAAATTTTAGTAATGAAATTTGTTCCTTGGAGGCTCAAAAAATATCTTAGCCACCTTTTGGTATAACAAAATATTATAGGTGGCTAACAGTGGCTCCACTTGGGGATGGTGCCTTCTTGAAGGCATCAAGAATTCAGACTTGATTTCTGGGAGGCTGATTAGTTGCCTCATCCATTGGGATGTCCTTCTGTGATTGAATGATCTTCTCTAAAAACATATTTGGCAGCCATGAAAACAATGGACCTTTATCAACAAGCTTGCTACCTACCCAATCCTACAGATCTAGCATTTTTTCTTCATCAGAGTGCACTTGGATTGGAAAAATCTATTCACAACAATTTATTCTTTTGAAAGCAGGAAATCTAATCTACTTCTACTCCTTATTTCTCCCTGAACTTAGATTAAACAGTTGAGCTCAGATATTTTTCTACCTAGTCTACTGTCTGTTGGGATTAAACAGTCCAACAAACTTTCATTCTCTAAATTCTACAACAGAAATCTAAAAATAGTCAAGTCAAGATTGAGCTGTTTGACTTGCTATGATCTATGGCATAAGAACAAGCTGCACATAGATTATTATTTGCAGAAAATTAAATAAAAAAGGAAGGCTTAAGATCTGAAAGTTTCTCATTATGGCCTTCTTTTTCTTTACAGCTCTGTTTTTAATTTTGTTTTGAGTTGTCTCTTTCTTGATATCTGATTCAGATTTTGGGCCAAGATTAAACGGTTTGGCAAATCAAATTCACTACCCTATCAGCAGAAAATTGAAAGCTAATTAGTCAAGATTAAACAGTTTGACTAACTAGAAGTGTGTTTTGTAGGAGTGGCATTTAAGCTTGCACACTTTCAGATTTATTTCTCTTTTTGGCATGAGGCTGTGCCTTTCTTGTTTTTCATTTCTGCCCTCTTTTCTTTCTTTCTTTGTTTTTGTATTTTTTGATTTTTCATAACTTTGAATGCAATGGTGGATGAAATATTCATAATGAAAAAGAAAAAAGAAGGCTTAAAAACATATCATGAATCAAGAGAAGTAATGCTTGAGCATCTTGCCATTGACAGGACCCCCAAACAAATCTGTTCCATCCAGCTCTTGTAAGAAGAATGCATTGTTTCCAGCAACTGAATGAATAGAGTAAGGGCCAAGCCATAGATTGTCAAATTTACCATGATTTCCCTTGTCTTCTCTCTTTGAGTCCCACTTTAAAACTTTGTCCCCAATCTTGAAATTGGTGGCCTTTGTTCTTCTGTCAAAAAGCTTCTTAATGCTGTCCTGTTTCTGCAATGCTTTGTTGTACACTTCCTCTCTGATTTGCTGAAGATGAATGGTCTGATTTATTCTTCTGATCATGTCATTATCTTCAGTCTGCAATTCTTGGATAAACTTCATAACTGGTACACCAAGGCTATTAGGAAAGATTGCATCTGTACCATACACGAGCTGAAAAGGTGACATACCAATAGATTTCTTCAAAGTTAATCTGTCAGCCCAAAGTGCATGGATCAGCTTTGTGTGCCAAGACTTCTTGTTGTCCTCCAACAGTTTCTTTATTATGTTCACTAAGCTTTTGTTGGAAGACTCTACAAGTCCATTGCCTTGAGGGTAATAGGCTATGGAGTGTCCCAACGTTATCTGATATTTGCGACAGAATTCCACCATTTTCTTTGATCCAAATGCTGCTGCATTATCTGTGATGATCTTGGTAGGGCAGCCAAATCTGGAAAGGATATTGGTTTCTATGAACTTTATAATAACTGAATCATTGGCTTGCCTACAAGGAATGGCTTCTATCCATTTAGTGAAATAGTCTGTGGCAGTAAGGATCCATCTATGCTGGGCAGAAGATGAGGGATGGATTTCACCTATGAAGTCAAGTCCCCACTGTTGAAAAGGAGCTTCAACAGTGATTGAATGCAGAGGAAGGGGTAATAATTTTCTCTTGCCCTCTAACAATTGGCATTTATGGCAAGTAGTTGTCATTTTGTGAACATCGGGAAAAAGGGTGGGCCAATAGAAACCAGCCCTCAAAATTTTGTTGGCTGTTGACTTCCAGTACAAATGGCCTCCACACTCTCCTTCATGAAATTCCTGCCTAACCTTCTCTGCATCAAACTCAGGCAAACATTTAAGCAATATACCACTAGAATTTTTCCAATAAAGACA